>JADRCH010000262.1:237720-294562 GCA_019843965.1 Rhynchomys soricoides
TGTGTATGTGCGCACACACACATGCATGTATGCATGCACACACAGAGGCCAGAGGACAATCCCAGCTGTCATTGTTAAGGAATCTTCTTTTGAGATGCTCTCTTATTGACCCGGCCTTTTGGTGGTAGGATAGACTCTAGCTGGCCAGTGAACCACCACACCTGTCTCTGCTGCCCCCAGGGTGGGGTTAAGAGTGTGAACCATCTTAGCCTTGAAAAAAAATCCGTCAGGGCTGGAGGGATGGTTCAGTGGTTAAGAGCACTGACAGCTCTTCCAGAGGTCCTGAGTTCAATTCCCAGCAACCACATGGTGGCTCACAACCATCTGTAATGGGATCCGATGCCCTTTTCTGGTGTGTCTGAAGACAGCTACAGTGTGTGTGTATATAAAATAAACAAATAAATATTTTTTTAAAAAATCAGCCAACCCCAAACTCTCAACCCATGGGGATGCCTGGGAGGTAGGTGACAGCTGTAAAGTGTCTTAGAGGGCAGGGCTCCGCCAGCGTGTGACAGAAGGATGGGCACACCGGGCAAAGGAGTTTCCGGGTAGGACCATGTGGGCAGGACCATGTGGGCAGGACCATGTTGCACCAAGAGCCATATTTGTCTGAGAACTGAGGGACCCTCCTCCTTTGGCCCAACTTGGAAAGGGTGGATTCAATAAAGTTCTCTAGTTTGTTTATTTCCATAGTTGTGTTCATTTGTTATGTGTGAGGGTGGGCGTCAGAGGGCAGTTTGGGGAGTCAGCCCTTTCCTTCCACCATGAAGGCTCCCGTGGAGCTTAGGTCGTGAGGCTTGGCAGCAAGCACCTTTGCCCACTGAGCCAGCCTGCCGGTTTTAGTTTTCTCTGAGACAAGGTCTCATGTAGCCCAGACTGTTATCTAGCTAAGGATGACTTTGAACTCCCGATCCTCCAGCTCTCTAGTGCTGGGACAATGGGTATGTGCTACCGCATGCAGCTTAAGCCCTCCAGTGCCCCCTTGCAGCTGCCCAAGCATGTACTAGAAGTCTCTATTGTCTAAGAGCGGCTTGGACATTGGCCTAAGACCCCACCCCCAACCCCCGGAGGGCTGGAGGTGGCAGCCTGGGCATGTGAAGGACTCAGCTACCATGTATTATCTGATGTGTTTTGAGTCCCCGTGCTGGGCCAGGCCTTGCTGTGGGAGGTCACTCTGTCACTGGATGGAAACTCATTGGTTCACACAGACCCAAAGGAAGGACCATCCCTCCAAGCCAGGGGCCTGGGAAAGCCAAAACTGCCCCTCACCAGGCACAGAGGAGCAGACATGGTGGCCTCCTCCAATGCCTCTTTCTTATCAGGTAACCATGGCAACCAAGAGAACGGCTCTGAGAATGGGATAAGGGATCAGAGTCTTTCTTGAGAATGTAAGGACCCGAATCCAGTGACCTGCAGGGAGGCACACAGTGGTGGGAGGCACTGGGGAGGGGGATCCCAGACAAAACAGAGAAAGGGTGAAGAATGTTAACTGGTCCTTAGCCTGGAGGCCACCAGGATCCAAGAACGAAGCAGGAAGTTCAGGGCCTTAGGGGTTCTGGACTCTGATTGGAATGATCCAAGGTCCTAAAGACTCCTGTGGATAAATTTCACCCAGGAAGCCCAGATCTACAGCCTTGGTGGCCAGTGGGTGAGAGTGGAGCCAGCAAGAATCTTGCTCAGGTGGGTGGGCAGGGGAAGCTAAGGGAGAAAGCTGTGCAGGGTGAGGTCATCCCCATCTCGGTCCCCACCGGGCTCTGTCTTCCGGTCCTGGACCTTGGGCAGGTCCCCATTGGCTGTGACAGGGGCCCCATCAGCCCCCTCAGGTAGCAGGGACGAGATGCAGATCATCTCCGTGGGCGAATAGTTCCGCACTGGGTACATGTGGGTCTTACGGGAGAGGCGGACCGCCAGCACCACGGTGCACACAAGGAAGATGGTGGCCAGAGAAGCTAAGATGAGGATAACCAGCAGGCATTGCTTCACTGGGATAAGGTCCAAGGTCCCTGACTGGGTTGGGGCCACAGAACTCCCAGGGGTCACAATCAGCCCTTTCTTCAGGCCACTGTCGGGTAAGTGGCCAATGTCCTTGAGAGTCTCAGATGGCCCAAGGAAGATGGTAGACTCGTTGGACTCTGTGGACACCGTCTCCACGGCAGTAGGTTCTGTGGAAGGGGCTTCTGTGGCTGCAGACGTTGTAAACAGACTTTCTACAGCCTGATTCCTGGGTAGCTGGGTAGTCTTTGCCTCCATGGTTTCTGGCTGAGAGGACTCTGACTTTGTGGATGCTGGCTGTGAGGTCTCTGCCTCTGTGGGTGCTGGCTGTGAGGTCTCTGCCTCTCTGGGTGCTGGCTGAGAGGTCTCTGCCTCTGTGGGTGCTGGCTGTGAAGTCTCTGCCTCTCTGGGTGCTGGCTGTGAGGTCTCTGCCTTTATGGGTGCTGGCTGTGAAGTCTTTGCCTCTGTGGGTGCTGGCTGTGAAGTCTCTGCCTCTGTGGATGCTGGCTGTGAGGTCTCTGCCTCTCTGGGTGCTGGCTGTGAGGTCTCTGCCTCTGTGGATGCTGGTCGGATGGTCATTTCCACTGTTGTTAGACTCCACTGTGTAGCAGATTCTGTGCTCAGCATCCCAGCAGCTAGCCCTCCTGCATCTGGGCCAGCAGGGCCAGTGGTAGCAAGCTGCACAGTAGCTACCTCAGAGGTTCCAGTCCCCATGGAAACTCTCTGTCCTAACATGGCCATCGTGGTCGGAAGCTCAGGGTGAGCAGCCACCGTGTTGGTGACCTTTTCCAGCAATTCTGGGGGATCTGTGCCATACATATAGTCAGGGTCTTCAAAATCATCATCCCCAACCACCTGCCTGCGTTCCCGGAGATGCACAGGACCTGGGGCTTCTTTGGTTTCGTGCCCCCAGGGGTTCCGCCCCCAGGGGTCCTGTAGCGGAAGGCTGTTGCCAGGGCCCAAGATGGTCAACAGCAAAAAGAAACGCGGGAACATGGTACCTGGGGAGACAGGAGCAGAGATGCATTGTCAGCCTGTCCCTGCCGAGGACCTCAAGACAGTGCAGGTCTGGTCTGGGGCAGGCACGGTGGCGGTGGCGGCAGACAGCTCCTGAGATGGGCCTCTTGGCTGGGAGCTTAGTGTCTATCCACACAATGCCAACCATCAGAGAAGGTTCCTTATCCTTCCAGCAGTTTGGGTTAAATTTTGTTTTCTTTCTTTTTCCCCCTTCATTTACTTTTTAATTTTATTTATTATATTTTTGAGATGAGTCTCACCCTAGGCTGTCCTTAAACTAAAGATCCTCCTGCCTCAACCTCCTGTGCTCTGAGATTATAAGGAGGAGCGATAACCTTGATCAGCAGTTAAATTTATACTTTTTTAAAAAAATCTATTTCTTTTATTTCTGTGTGTATGGGTGTTTAGCCTGCTTGGATGTCTGTGCGCCACGCCTGTGCAGTGTCTGAGGAGGGTGTTGGATCCTCTGGAACTGGAGACACAGCTTTCGGCTGCCATGTGGGAGCTGGGAATCAAACCCCGGTCCTCCGGATGAACAGCAAGTGCTCTTAACCCCCGAGCCTTCTCTCCAGACCCAAAATATTTTATTTCTACTAAGCTCTTGACTACAATCCCAGTGTTGAGAGCCTGAGGCAGAGGGACTGCAGGAGGCCAAGCTACAGACTGAGGTCGAGGCCAGGCTGTGTAAACTTTAATGAGATTCTGTTCAAAATTTAAAAAAAAAAAGGAAGAGAGGAGGGAGGGAGGAGTGTGGTCAGGATAAAGAAAGAAACAAAGAAAGGCCGGCAGTGGTGGCGCACGCCTTTAATCCCAGCACTCGGGAGGCAGAGGCAGGTGGATTTCTGAGTTCGAGGCCAGCCTGGTCTACAGAGTGAGTTCCAGGACAGCCAGGGCTACAGAGAGAAACCCTGTCTCGAAAAACAAACAAACAAAATAAAACAAAAAAACTAAACTAAAATAAAATAAAATAAAAAAGATTTATTTTTATTTTATGTATACAAGTGTTTTGCCAGCCTGCAGGTATGTCTGTGCATGTGTATGACACAGCCTCAGCAGTTAGAAGAGGGCATCAGATCCCCTAGCACTGGACTTACAGGTGGCTGTGAATTACCATGTAGGTGCTGGGAAACGGAACCTGAGTCCTCTGCAAGAGCAGGAGGTGCTCTCAGGGGTGAGCCATCTCTCCAGGCCCCGGCATTCACATTTTTCCGTTAGTTCTCCTTAATGTCTGGGCTTTGTTTGTCTTACTTATTTTGTGTCTGTATGTGTATGTGTGCGCCCGTGTGCGTGCTCAAGCAATGGTGAGTAGATGGAGGTCAGAAGACAACCCACAGGGATTCGAACTCACGTCATCAGGTTTGGCAGCAGACACCTTTACCAGCTGAGCCGTCTCACCAGCCCTTAGTGTCTCTTTTAGGTATTAACAGTGTCATGGGACCAAGTTATCAGCAGACCAGCAGGGTTGCACTCCTAATACAGAAGCTGAGCAGAAGAGCCCACCCTGGTTTGAGGACAAAGCCAGCTCATTGGTCCTTAATGTTCCTCTTTATCACCCCCCCTGTCCTCAACCCTGTCTCTCTGTCCCTTCCCTGCCCCACACAAGCCAGTCCTTGGGTCTCTGTCTTTTTTAATATTTATTTTATTATCTACATGTACACCTATGTGCCAGAAGAGGGCATCAGACTCCATTACAGATGGGTGTGAGCCGCCATGTGGCTGCTGGGAATTGAACTCGGGACCTTTGGAAGAGCAGTCGGTGTTCTTAACCGCTGAGCTATTTCTAAACATGTCAAAGTGGATGGGAAAAGGCCTCAGCCCTACACAAGGACTGCAGGCACCCAAAGGATGCTGAAAGGTGGAGAAACAGTCTCCCCAGGAAAGAGCACACTGACTGGTTACCCACGACCGAAAAGTCATTTCCGAAAACATGCACGCAAGTGACATCATACAGACAGAGCAGGTTGGATTTAGGAATAAACGCATATACACACACGTATACACCTGTGACAATGGAAAGGGAAGCTGTGAACTTGAAAGAGAAGGAGGGGGGAAAGGGAAGGGGGAAATGATGTAGTTATAATCTCAAAAATTAAAAAAAAAAAACCCACCTTTTAGAAAGCTTTTTGAATTATTCAGAGGATGTGCTTGTGTAGGGATATGCATTCCTAAATTCAAGTGTCTGCAGGGGGTAGAGGCGATGCATCCTCCAGAGCTGGAGTTACAGGCAGTTGTGAGCTACCAGATGTGGGTGCTGGGAACTGAACTCCTGTCACTTGGAAGAGCAGGGAGTGCTCTGAACCCCTGAACATCTCTCCCTTAGTATGTCTGTCTCTTGTCCTGTTCCCTTTGTGTCCTTGCTTGGACAATGGGGAATGGGAATGACTAGACCCACCTCAGAGGCACTGTGAAGAAGATGTCACGAGAGCCACAGCAAGCTCTCAGACAAGATTGGCCACTCTGGTTGCTTCCGTCCACTTCTCCTGTAAGTCCCTCAGGGCCCAGAGCCCTCAACTCCAAGTTCAGTGTTCAGGAGGATTCTCCCCTCTTAGGGAGCTCAGCTTCCAGACTTGTCTGTAGATGGGACCCCTGTCCTCCCAGCAAGGGAGACAGGAAGAACAGCCCCTTTCCTGTAGGCCACCATCCCCGTCCCCTCACTTCCTCCTGGCATTGGCAGGTAGCTATAGAAATCAGAGTCTGGCCCTTAAGAATGCTGTGGGGGTAGGGGCTGGAGAGATGGCTCAGAGGTTAAGAGCACTGGCTGCTCTTCCAGAGGTCCTGAGTTCAGTTCCCAGCAACCACAGGGTGGCTCACAACCATCTGTAACTCCAGTTCCAGCGGATCTGACGCCCTCACACAGACATTCTGTGGTGAGTGGCAGGCTGGGTATTGGTTGATACCCTGCACACAGTGCCCTTTAGCGGGATACAACCCCTCCAATAGTGTCTCAGCAGCAGCCGGCATCCACACCCATCACTTCCTGTATTCTTTACTTGTGTGACTGGCGGGCAAGAGGGAAGGACAGGGTGACTCTAACCTGTGGGCCCTTCTTTGCTATGCTCAATCTGATCTCCTTCACAGGTACTTATAATTGCACTGACTTTTTTTTTGTTTTGTTTTGTTTTGTTTTCTGAGTCAGGGTTTCTCTGTAGCCCTGGCTGTCCTGGAACTCACTCTGTAGACCAGGCTGACCTCGAACTCAGAAATCTGCTTGCCTCTTGTGCTGACTTTTAATAATGCATCTTTAGGAAGTTTTTTGTCTTTTGTTTTTTGTTATTGTTTTGAGACAGGGTTTCTCTACATAGTCCTGGCTCTCCTGGAACTCTGTCTGTAGACCAGGCTGGCCTTGAGCTCACAGAGATCTGTCTGCCTATACCTCCCGAGTGCTGGGATTAAGGCGTGCACCATCACGCCTGGCTCGATCACATCTAACAAAGAAACCATGAGTACTTGCACGGACAGTTACCGGAGAACACAGCCCTAGTGTTAGAGCAGAGACTCTGGCAGAGGGCTCAGCTCAGGCCTCTGGGCAGCTTGGGAGCTTGAGTCCTGATTGGGGGAAAGGCCGGGCCCCCACGTTGTTCAGGAGAACCACCAAGGTCCTAGAAAGAGCAACAGACTATGGTGTAGGGAGGGAGGAGGTCCAGACACTGCATCTTAGAAGCTGTGTGACCTGGAGACAGGGGCTTGCCTCTCTGAGCAGGTTCCTTTTGGGGAGGAATACATGGCCCCGCCTCGGCCCCACTTTCCTGGGTGGGGGTGGGGGAGAGCAATGCAGGAAGAAGCCACCGGTGCCGAGGTCCATGTCATCATTACGACACCACTAACTCTGTGCACAAACACACCTCCCCTTGGTTCCTGGAAGGTAGAGACTCAACCACTTCCTGAAAGAAAGGAGGTGTGGGGGCAATGCCGAGGTGATATCCTGGGGGCAGGGCAGCTTGGAGGGTCTGAGGGTCAGGAGCCCTAAGGGGCTCTCTCCATAGGCAGCTATCTGTTCTACCCACAATCCCCTGCGCGCACAGGAGCCCTAAGGTGAAGACAGGGCTGGCCTGAGTCCCACACTCATCCCCACAGCAGCTGTGCAACTCTGAGCTCCCTCTCTGACCCTCAACTGCTCGTATGTAAAATGAGTGACGTTGCTTCAAAGATGTCCCAGATGTTGGTTTCTGAAGGGAAGGAATCAGGGAGCACTTTCTGTGGGGACGCACGCAGGAAGGCCTCAGACTCAGAGGCCATGGGCAGCCAGGAACAGAGAGCCCTTCCCTGTTGAGGGAAGGCGCAGGGTGGAGGCTCCTGGCGTGCTAGCCACTCAGGAGGACCACTGCAGCCCAGGAGCTCGAGACCAGCCTAGACACCACAGCAGGACCCTGTCTCGCATAAATAAATAGATTAATTAATATTAATTCTTGTAAAAATATAGCCGGGCTGATGCATAGCGCCAATCCCTGCACTTGGGAGGCGAAGGCAGGAAGAGGTTCGGGTGTAAAAGTAAATAAATAAAGCAAGAACTGAGGATATGCCTCTGGCTGCGGGTGTGCATTTGCTTGAGAGATTCCCTCAGGAAGCCCTAATCTCTGGGCCTGGGCTTGGCAAGAGCGACCAGCTTCACCCAGAAGCCGTAAGTCACAGAAATCCCTCAGGCTCCAACAAACCAGGCCACTGGCCACACAAGGCCGGTCCCTGCCGTCTGTGCACCCCAACAAGACAGACCCTAGGACACTGCATCCTCTCCAAGGATGGAATCACGGGGCTCCAATACGAGCCCCGCCCATAGACTGTGAGCCCCGCCCACAGAATGCGAGCCCCGCCCACAGCAGGGAGACCGGAGTCCACCCTCCAGGAGCTTCGCTGGTGGATATTTCCCGAGATCCCTGTGTGCTCTCCAGTTTAAGTGACTCTCGTCAAGCCCACGCCCCGCCTCCACCGTGGGGGGTTTCTTCTGTGGATAAACTCCCCCATCTTCTCCCAGGGAAGCAGCAGATCTCAGGACCCTCATGATACAGATGAGGAACGCAAGCCTTGGAGGGATGGATGACCTGCTCCTCCCCTCCTCAGAAGACAGGAAAACAAGATTGGTGCTGGGCTGAGCTCCCCGAGGGTGAAGACAGCCACATCCGGTTTGTCTTGATGCTTGCCTGTTTCCTGTCCTTCCCCCGAACCAGTAGCTACCTCCCTAACCCCTGGCGGTTTAGAAGAACAGGCTTTCTAGGGGTCTCCTTCCTCCATGAATCTTGGACCCTACACATTATCTCAAAGTCTCGAACTCCAAGAGAAGCAAAGTCTAGACCAACAACCAGGGGAAACTGAGGCACAGGCACCCCGGGTTTCCTGAAGGGTGTATATCCCGATGGATGGGACACTGTTTGGAGAGTCAGATCAAATAGTCTAAAAGCTGTGTGACCTTGGGGAACTCAATCTTACCCCCTCAGAGCCATGGACATCCCATCTGTAGTATAGCTGTGCCTCAGTTTACCACAGAGTGTAGTCCCTAGAAGTCCATGGTAGCATAAGCATGTAAGAAATACATCATCACACTTGACCTGACACATATTACAGAGTAGCCAGGCCCACCTAGAGCATGCTGGGAACGCTCACCTTAGCCTGCTGCTGGACAACATTGTCTAACACCAGCCTACAGGGTATAAAAATCGATAGCGCCCGGCAGTGGTGGCGCACACCTTTAATCCCAGCACTTGGGAGGCAGAGGCAGGTGGATTTCTGAGTTCGAGGCCAGCCTGGTCTACAGAGTGAGTTTCAGGACAGCCAGGGCTATACAGAGAAACCCTGTCTATAAAAGAATCGATAGCCCAGGGTAGATCAAATTCAAAACCCAGAATGTTCATTCTCCAGAATGGCTGTCACGTTCACAGTGCCGTGAGGGCAGAGCATCATAAATCATAACATTGATCGTGTCAGTGTGTGCAGAGGCAAGAGAATCCACTCCTTGTGGAGCTGCTGAGGGTGAATGGGGGATGGTCCTCGTGAGATGCTCAGCAAACAGTAAATGCTCAATAAAAGTCAGTTATCATCACCATCACCACCACCACCACCACCACCATCATCATCATCATCAAACAGGGTTTTACTATGTGGCCCTGGCTAGTATAGAAACTCACTATGTAGACCAGGCTGGTCTTGAATTAACAGAGATCCAACTGCCTCTACTTCCTAAGCGCTGGTACTAAAACCATGAATGGCTCACTGTCATAATTTTGAATTTTGCATTTAGGGCAAGGGGCTCCCTGCTAACCACTGCGGTGTCCTGGGAAATCCCCAACCTTGGAGCAGGCTGTGACTGGCCTTTGGCTTCCTTAGAGAACTGAGATCCCCAGAAGCTGGTGTCTAGGGCAGCCCCCGGACACCACCCTCAGTCTCAGCCTCCTCAGGTTCATGAGTCACATGTACCGAGTGACGCCTGCCTCCTGGACACATCTCTAAAACCTGTCTGTGAATCCTTGGTGTGTCCCCAATTAAATGATAGGAGCTGTCACCCTGAGGGGACACTGGGCAGTCAGAACGGTGTCTGCAGCGGGTGGCCAGGAGCGGGAGCCTGAAGCCAGGCAATTCCCCACCCCCACCTCCCAAAGCTGTTCTTGGAGCCGTTGGGATTGACTCAAGGCTTGGTCCAACATCTTCCATTCTGCAAACCTTCCTGAAGTTTGAACCCGTGAACTTCCAGAGCTCAGCACCACAGCCCCTGCCTTCTGAACCCCCAGCACTGCACGAGCATGCCGGCTCTGCTGTCTCCAGCTTCTTCATATTTGCCAACGGACACATCTGCTTTTTTTGTCAACCGATCAAGGACAAGTCCCATTCCCACTTTGTGGTTGCTCCAAGGCAGGCTCGCGTAGCCCAGGCTAGCCTACAACTGGCTGTAGCCCCAAATGACCTTGAATTATTGAGTCTCCTCCCTCTGCCTCCCAAGTATTGAGATTAGTGACACTTGGGCCTATAATCTGTCTGTCTGTCTGTCTGTCTGTCTCTAGACATAGTATATGTCTCTGGGTGGCCTGTAACTCACTAGGCACTATGCAGACCAGACTGGCCTCAGACACATAAGAAGTCTGCCCCACCTCTGCCTCTAGAAAGTGTTGAGGTTAAAGGCGTGTGCCTCCATCCTGGGCCCTGTAACTTTTTATGAGTAGACATCCTGTGCATCTACTTAATATCCGTGGCCCCTCCCAAGGCCACATGCACAGTGTGAGATTACTGGGGGCTCCCTAACACCAGGAACCAAGCTTGGCTTATTGGAACCCCAGGGCACTGTCCAGCTACAGATGAGGCCTGTGGTTTAGCACAAATTAACTGAAGGAGATCTTTGCCTGGTTTTCTAAAGAGGCCAGGATAGCACACAGCCCAGCCAGCTTGTCTCCTGCCAGTGTCCCCCACTACCTGCTTCCTGCTCTATACAGCAAAGGGGACAGAGAGACCTTGTCCCCGTGGGTCCAGGATCCTGCAGCCAGAAGGCTTGTGCCACATCCTAGCTCAGTGCCTTCTTGGCTATGATGTCATTTGTAGCTGCCTCTCCCCTCAGAGCCTGGTTTTCCCACCTATAAAAAACCAGCACCATCCACCAGGAGCATTTGGGTGACCCCAAAACACCTCTGGTAGCCCACCCAGGACCCAACCCAGGTTTTTTTGAGAGCTTGACAGGAGGGCCCAGTCCCTTCCGTTCGCCAGTTTCAGCTCTCTAGCTACTGGCCAAGCTGGTGAGGAAGGAACCTCCCCACAGGGTGTGGTAGTAACAGAGGCACCCAGAAGAGCCACCTCCCTAACCCTTGGACACCAAGAAGCCAGGCCCTTGCAGAGGGAAGTTAGTTATGGGAAAGAAGGACCAGCAGAAACCCAAAGAAGTCCGGACAATCAGAGCTAATCTCCATCTACAGGGTGAAGGGCTAGGCGAGGCTCAGCCGCAGAGCACTTGCTGAGCTTGCAAAAGAGTCTGGGTTCAAACCCCAACTCAGCAAAGACAACACAAATCTGCAGGAGTGGGGGATGGGTCCTCAACCCTCCATTAGATGCCTAGTACAAGCTCTTGAGAACGGACTAGGGGTGTGGCCAGCGGGCAGTGCGCTCCCCTGGCATGCATGAATCTCTGGTTCTCATTTCCAGCATTAGTGAACCAGGTGTGGCAGAGGTACATACCGCATCATAGTACTTGGAACATGGAGGTCCCCAGAATTAAGGTCATCCTCGGCTACGCGGGCCAGCCTTGGCTACATGAGATTGTCTTAAAAACACTGAGCCCGGAAGAGATGGCTCAGCAGTTAGGAGCATCGCCTGCTCTTCCTACTTTGATCTCCAGGACTCACACTGAGACTCACACCCATCTGTAACTCCAGTCCCACAGTGGGAGAAAACTGACTCCCCGAGATATCCTCTGACCTCCACATCTGCTGCATGACACTCATGTGCCTGCTCAGGCACACAAGTGCACATGCCATGGGCACACACGCAAATAATAATGATATGATATTATTATTATTAATAACAAATGAAAATAAAAATTTAGAAAAATCAAAGAAGGCTGGTACGGTGGTGCATGCCTGTAACCCTAGCATAAGGCCAAGAGATGTGGCTAGCCTGGGCTACATAGAGTTACAGGCCAGCCTAATGAACAAATGCAGACCATATCTAATTTGAGAGAGACACATTAGGAGAGAGAGAGAGAGAGAGAGAGAGAGAGAGAGAGAGAGAGAGAGAGAGAGGGAATATTCCAAGAATGTCTCATGTCCTAACAACCTTGAGACAATCTTCACACCCTCTCTGGACTCTTCCAGACTTAGTCTCAGCTCTGGCCTTGAGTTTCCCACTGATGAGAGGAAGGTGAGATAGTTTCTAGGGAGAGGCCCCATCTTCTCTGAGTCTCCATTCCCAGACTGCAAGGCAGCCACAGCCAGGTAAACAGACATTTTCAGCTAAGGAGGAAAAGCCCCAGTCTCCTGGGAGACCTCGGTCCAGAGTGTCAGTGCCACTCAGAAGGGCCCAGGTACCACCAATGCGAAGGCAGGCTTCTTGTCCCTTGGGCCTCCCAGCCACTCCCCATGGTTTTGCAAACCAGACTTACCGTGCCCAGCAGAGCATGGAGCAGCTGCCTCGGGGCCCAGAAGCGACTCTACCTCAGCGACAAGGCCCCAGTCCACACAGCCAGACACTTGTGGTCTCAATCCGCCAACCCCCAACGGCAGGGTGTGGAAGAAGGAAGCGAGAATGCGGTTACTCAGGCTGGTCACGTGACGCTCCCACACCCCCTTGTTTGTGACAGCTTTGGTGACAAGTCTGATTAAATTTGGGTGGGCAGCGTGATGGCGGTGCGGTGCGTTGGGGCTGATAGCAATCTTGAACATTCAAGGAAGGTACGAAGCCTTACTGGTGAGGGGGCCTCTGCAGGAGACCTCAGAGAAGAATCACAGCGTTATTTCATGGGCACTAGAGAGAGGCAGCCAGGAAGAACCATGCCATGGGAGGCAGAGGCCAGAGGAAAGAAGGGCGGGTCTCAATCCCATTGAGATAGAGAATCCCATTGAGATAGAGAATGAGAGGCAGAGGGGAAGGGACTGCAGAGCGCCCACCTCTTGGGGGCTTGTGAATAGAGTGACTTGTGTGTGTGTGTGTGTGTGTGGCACATGCATGCCTGTGCATACCCCCCAACGTCTCTACAGCTCAGCTTGGCCTCAGGATCCTCCTTCCTCCGGGCTATAGGAGGCTTTTCCTCTCACAAGGTTCTACCTAACCAGGTGTAGTGGCTCTCATTTCTAATCTCAGCCGTGGAGATACCAAGGCAGGGGGAGCACTGTAGGTCTGAGGCTAGCCTGGGCTAAAGAGTAAGACCCTGTCTTAACCATTCCATGGACAATCCAGCAGGTCCCTTTAGCAGCAACCAAGGACTCCCTGGGCAGGGAGGGCATTCCCCAGTGCATTTAATCCCTATCTGTTCCTTCGGTCCAACCCCCATCTCAGCTTGACCACCAGCCATGGTCTTATGCCGTTACTCTTGTTCATGGGACGGTGAGGCCAGCCAGTAAACAGGTCAGTAGACCATTACCACATACCTCCAGTAAATGTGTCACTCCAGGGTGAGCTATAGGGCCAGGCAGGAGACAGGTGATAGCACAGGCAAAGGCTAGCCTGGATCTGGAAGTTGGCAAAGGGATTAGCTTCCAGGGTCTGCTCTGCAGTTTTGCAAGGCCAGGCTCAGGACTCATGTAGAGAGAAGGCCATACCCAGCCAGAGGGTAAGGTGGTGTGTACCTGTCATCCCAGCACTTGAGAGGCTGAGGCCAGTGTGGGTTATACAGTGTCAGGCCAACCAGGGTCACATAGCTTGTCCCAAAATACAAAACCTGCAGCCAAACCCTGACAACCTGAGTTCAAGTCCTGGAATCTGCCCAGTAGAACTGAATCCTGAAAAGTTGTTCTCTGTCTCTCTGCCTTTGTCTCTGTGTCTTTGTTTCTCCCCCCACCCCCGTCTTTCTCTCTCTCTATCACACACACACACAGAGAGAGAGACAGAGAGAGAGAGAGAGAGAGACAGAGAGACAGAGAGAGATGCACAAAACATAAATAAACAAAAGTATTTAAAATAAAGCAAGCAAGCAAACAAAACAAAACCAACCAACCAACCGACAGACCCAAGGCTCCAGTCAGGGTCTTTCAGCCATCTTAGGAAGCCAGTGCTGCGGCCCACAGCTGAGCCCGCCTGAACAGACAGATCTGCACAGCAACAGGACTCAGATCTGGGCTGTGACATGAGCAGCATGGGAGGGAATTGCAACTGTTCTTTGCCTGGCATGCTGGCAAGTGCTCTGCCACCCGGCTTCACCCCACCTACTTACATGGCGGGAGGCATCAGCCCTTCAGCCCTATCAGGGTCCATCAAACAAGGAGACTTGCTTCCTAGAGGTTCGCACATTGTGGGCGTGGGTTCCATTTCATGCTTTCTCTGGGGTCATAAAGCCCACATCCTCCTGCACCTGACACCTGCAAGGTGAGTGCTCACAGTGAGCAGTTCTGTGCCTCTAGGAACGGAGCCCAGGAGACTCCCCCACCACACTCAATAACAGAGCAATGATACTCAACTGGAAAGAACATTTGGGGAAACAGGTAAGGCCCACGCCGTGGAAATCTGTCCCATGGTGGAATATGGCGCAGGTGCTAAAAGCCATGTTCATGCTTGTTAAAGCAAACTTGAAAGGAGGCGGATTGCCAGGCAGTGGTGGCGCACGCCTTTAATCCCAGCACTCCGGAGGCAGAGACAGGCTGATTTCTGAGTTTGAGGCCAGCCTGGTCTACAGAGTGAGTTCCAGGGCAGCCAGGGCTACACAGAGAAACCCTGTCTCAAAAAACCAAAAAAAAGAAAGAAAGAAAGGAAGGAGGCAGATTGAAAGACCCAGAGAAGACAGACAGGCGGTCATGGACAGACAAGCCCTGTTTGATTTGCAAATAGATGCAAGCAAAGCGTTAGCCTTTTCTCCAGCTCCTTAAAGACAGTCTGAATTTGCACTCAACCAATCAGAAGTAGCCAATACAGTTACAATCAATCCCTAGGAAGTTTCCACTTGAAAGTCAGCCAATCGGATCCTTGTTTACCCTTTGTCTCCAAGTACCCTTGGTAGGCCTCCTGAATCTTGTCTGGCTTGAAGCTTCTTGATTTATTAATCTTTACTATGGTGTGTGTGTGTGTGTGTGTGTGTGTGTGTGTGTGTGTGTGTGTGTGTTTGGGAGCCCTCTGAGTCCTGGGGATTGAACTCGGACTGTGAGGCTTGTTGGCAAGCCCTTTTAGCCATCTTGTTAGCCCTAAGCTTCATAATTTATGAATCATTGTTTAAATAAACTTTATAAAAACATTTCTTTCGTCTCAGTTTACCTGTAGCATGCTGTTCGTCTTCAAAGTGCACAGGGATCACTGTTATCAACCATGGATGTTGGCAAGCCCTTTGGCTGGGACAGGCTCTTGCTAAATCCCCAAGGCTGGCTTTGAACTCACTCTGTGGCCCAGGCAATCCTTGAACTCACGATCCTACTGCCCACATAGCCAGGATGGCAGGCCAGTCTCTGCTCTGCTTTTTAGAAATGGAGTCTGGAAAGTCAAAATCCGTTACAGACCACAGCAGTGATCATTTGCATAAGAGATTTGAGGACCTGGGTGTGGTGGCACATACTTGTCATGCTGGCACTCAGGAGACCAAGGAAGGAGGATTACAGCAAGTTCAAGCTTAGCTTGAACTACAGATGGTGTTCCAGGATAGCCAGGGCTCTAGGTCAAAAAATACACAAACAGGGCCGGGTGTGGTGGCGCATGCCTTTAATTCTAGTGCTCGGAAGGCAGAGGCAGGTGAATCTCTGAGGATAGCCTGGTCTACATACTGCACTTCAGGAAGGAAGCTACGGTGAGCCTCTGCTTCAAAACAAACAAAAGGGGGTGGGGATACTTATAAAGCAGGTCCCACCCCTCGAGGGAAAAGCAGGACCCAGATACATGTAAACAGCAAAGCTCAGTCATGTGGGAGCTGAGGGCTTGATTGGTGTTGAGCTCATGTGGCTGTCCCCAGAAGTGGTATGGGCAGCCCTTCCTTTACCCCCCTCTACTTTGGTTTTTTAAAATATGCACATGTATTTTAAAATACCCATAATGGTGTCAGGTTATGTGGTTTACTTTTCAGGTCCTACTGATTAAACCCAGATCCCTCTCGTGTGCTGGCCTTCAGCCATAGAGCTGCGTTATCCTCAGCACTGTGGTTTACTTCTTAACCAGGAAGGAGATCTTGAAGAGGGTAAGGGCTTTAAGCTTAATCGTATTGCACCCCCCACACACCAGGGTCAGCTCCTGCAAGTCCAACCACCGGCCTCCTACCATCCATGGCTCTGCTCCAACCATGGTTCCTTCCCGAGGCCCCAAATGGCAGCTTGTTCAGGTCTCCCAGAGAGCAACTCATTACCTACAAGAGAGCTTTTTCTGGAGAGGTTCAGACAGTGGTGGATCTCAGTGGATCTTCCTCCTCCTCTCCCTCCCTCCTCCTCTTCGTCTTCAAGATTTATTTATGTATAATGTATACTACACTGTCGCTGTCTTCAGACACACCAGAAGAGGGCATCGGATCCCGTTACAGATGGTTGTGAGCCACCATGTGGTTGCTGGGAATTGAACTCAGGACCTCTGGAAGAGCAGTCAGTGCTCTTAACCGCTGAGCCATCTCTCCAGCCCTAGACAGCAGATCTTTACTGTTTCTGTGGATCTGTTAAGTCATAACACCATCTATATTAACAAATTGTTGGACTGTGTTTCAATAAAACTTTATTTACACACACAGTATTTGTCTCTGTGGCTTGTGTTCCTTCTGCCTGGGCATTTTTCCTTTTAATCAACAATTCCCGCTTACTCACCGGACCCTAGTTCGTGTGCCTCCCCAAGCCTTCCCAGATCACCACAGCCCTCATCCATGATTCCAGAGCACCTAGTTCTGCCCCTGCTTGATGTGCGCCTGTCTTTCTGGAAGCGTCGGGAGGAAAGCCATGTCTATTTTGCTTGCCGTGGCATTTCCTTGTCCTAGCGCTAAGAAATAGTTGATGCTCAGATTCTCCAAGCCGTGCCCTGGGCTCTTTAACCATTATAAACTACCCCGTGAAGAGGTACTACTGCTGCTCGGATTAAGAAATACCAGGTCCAGAGGAGCGAAGTGTCTTGCCCAGGGTGATCCGATGGTAGGTAGCAAAGATGGAGTGGATCTAAAAGTGCCTAATTAGAGCCTGAATCTTAGCTCCTCCCTGCATCCCAGCCTGCTGGGATCAGTTTAGAAGGGTGCAATGTCTTTATGCCCCTCACAAATTGTGAGCCCATGGAATGAGGGGCAGGAATTACAATCCTGATGTGTGTTGATTGAAGACCAGTGGCGGGCTAACCTGGGAACCGAGGTCTGTTTCTGGGCATGCTGGGAAACAGGTGGTCATTGTTGACAGAGCCCATCTCAAACGTGGAACCGTGGTTTCTGCTTGGTAGACAAGCCTCTCCTGAGTACTCATCCCTGCTCTGAACCCAGTCTTCCTTGTTTTAGCTGATTTGGGGGTGGGGTTCCGGGAGGGCTCACAGGCTCCTGGCCACACTGAGTTCCAGGGGCATTACCATGGCCAGAGTGGCTGTGTCTGCTCTGGGCCTTAAATTGCACTTTGCACTAGGTGGGAGAAGAAACTGAAATCCAGTGACTTCATTAAAAAAAAGGAAGTGGTGGGTGGCCAGAGCTGGGCATCTTGGAAATACGTAGATGGTCAGATATTAAGTCTGTCCATCCCAGTGCAACCCAAGCTTTACAAAATTGATTTTGTAATTTTTAAAATTGTATAAGAGTGTTTCCCATGCAAGAGTCTGTATAACACAGGAGCTCCTGGTACCTCCCTCAATGGCTCCGCCAACTTATTTACTTATTTAGAGTCTCACAGAACCTGGAGCTCAAGGATTCTGCTAGACTAGGGGCCCTGCAAGCCCTAGGGGACTCTCAAGTCTCTGCCACCCCCCAGCAGACGCTGCCATGCCCAGTCTTTCTGTGGGGGTTGGGGATTCAAACCAGGTTCCCTAGCTTGACTGTCAAGCATTTCACAAATTGAGCCATCTCTCATAAATTTTTAAAAGCCATCAACTCAAAGAAATAGATTGGATTCTATTTCTTTAGATAGCTCCAGGTTTGGTAGGCCTGATGACTGGGCTCAGATGCCCACAAAGTTTGTAGAACCTCACCCTTTTTTTTTTTTTAAAAAAGATTTATTTATTATATGAGTGTACACTGTCGCAGCCTTCAGACACACCAGAAGAGGACATTAGATCTCATTACGGATGGTTGTGAGCCACCATGTGGTAGCTGGGATTTGAACTCAGTACCTTCAGAAGAGCAGTCAGTGCTCTTAACAGCTGAGCCATCTCTCCAGCCCCAGAACCTCACCTTTCAGAAAGGGGGGAAAAATGACCATTTAGAAGAGCAGACAGGCTTCTTGGCAGGATGTGTGTGTGTTAAGTGTGTTTGCCTCCTAACCCCAGTGTTCCTCATGTTCAGGGTCACAAGAAAAGCTTGTGGGATAAGTAACAATTCTCTCAGCAGGCCTATAAACAGCCTTTGGTTCCCAGGCTAGACCACTGATGAGCTCCAGCACACTTTGGTTTTGCTGCACTCTAAGGGGGCTGGAGAGATGGACGGCACTGGCTGCTTTGCATAGGACCTGGGTTCAGTTCCCAGCTCCCACATGGCAGCTCACAATTGCCTGTAATGCCAGTTTGAGGGGATTCAGTGTACCCCTTTGGCCTCTGTAGACACTAGGAAAGCCTGTGGTGCGTGCGTGCGTGTGTGTGTGTGTGTGTGTGTGTGTATGTGTATGTAGGCAAATGATTCATACACAAACAATAATAATTAAAATAAAAATAAATCTTAAAACAATTAAACCTGGCCAGTCAGATAGTCTTTGCCTATCTACATAGTCCCAAGATTCTCCATCTATAGGGGTGGGGAGGGGGGAGGACACAAGGGTGTCATAAAATAGAGTAAGAAAAGCAGGGGGCTGGAGGGATGGCTCAGTGGTTAAGAGCACTGGCTGCTCTCCCAGAGGTCCTGAGTTCTCACAGCCATCTGTAATGGGATCCGATGCCCTCTTCTGGTGTGTCTGAAGACAGTGACTCTGTACTTCATATGGTGTACTCAAATACATAAAATGAATAAATAAATCTTAGAAAAAAGAAAAGCAGTGCTTTGCTTTGAAAGGCCCAGCTAGGGGAGGGTGTCATCCGCACCCCTAGGCCCTTCCACTCTAGGGGCTTGCAGGTCTCTCTGAGTCATCTGAAGGGGAAATGGCTACTGGCCCCTCCACTCGCCAGATTCTATTCCCTCCTCAAACAGGAACACAGTGTCGGGGTTCACTTTCAAGCCCAGATTCTGGATACCCACATGAGCAGCACCTGAAGCTGTCTCCACACTGGGAGACCGCAGCGAAGGTCATTTCCTCAGACAGAGCAGTCCCTTCTGCTCACTGGGGGCCTCCAGCAGCAGAAAGCGGCCAACAGTCTCTCCCCACACCCGAAGCTCTAGTGGGGAGGGCAGAGTCAAGCATGCTGATTTGCATTCTAATCCCAGGAATGGGGAGGCTGAGGCAGGGGTGCTGTGAGATCAGAGGACAGCCTGGGTTACAGGGTTCTCTCTCTCTCTTACACACACATGCACGTACGCACGCACCCTAAAGAAACAAGACAGGCAAAAAAAAAAAAAAAAAAAATCTATGTCTGCTGCAAACTTCCCTAGGCACCCTGCTGGAGCTTGTGCCTGGCAGGGCAGACAGGGTCCCTTCCAGATCAGCTGATGGACACAGTCCTTCTCTGAAGACCCACCAGGGTCTTAGCTGCACATCCAGTCATCATGGGTGTAGGCAGGATAAACTGTTGGAATCTGAAATGTGGTCTTGAATGCTTGCTCCCCCGGCTTGTAAAGTTTCAGAGGGAAATTTCAGAGTCCCTTGAACTCTCTAATGGGGTCATTTGATATACTGAGCTTTAAGAATCTGTGGTTCTGGTCTTTGGGGGCAGAAGAATCAGCCGTGGATTAACAAGGGACCAGCACCATTTGGGGTGCTGAACCTTTTGTGTTACTGGGACAATAGATAACTGGTCATCTGGAGCTGAGAAATCAGCAGTGATTTGAAACGATCAGCATCACTGAAGATCATAAATCTTGGGGCTCCTTCCTCCGAGTCATCACACAGAAGTCTGTGGTCTCCAAACTGGGTAATGTGGAAGAGTTTCCCAGGTGGTTCTGGCTTTGAAAGCATCAAAGGGTCATGGAGAGCAGCTGAGGCTTGGCACCATGTGGCAGGGTCAGGCTCCCCAAAGGGCCCCCCAGGAGAGGCTATGGGTGGAGGTTGCAGTAAAGACCCCAACATCTTGGAGATGCACGCCAGTTCTGTGGACTCACGAGCACAGACAGCAGCAACCGAGGCACAGAGCTGGCTTGAGCCTATAATAAACCAGCTGTTGTCTGTTGCAGAGCTGAACAAGCCACCTGGGTCCTGGGGAGCCCAGGGGACCATGAGTGGGTCCCGGAGGTCAAGCATTGAACTTTCCACACTGCTAGACTTTGATTTCATCACAAGTGTGTGCCGGTTCCATCCTCTTGGGTGTAAAAAAAAAAAAAGTATTTGTTCTGATTTTACAGAGGCCCGTAGTGTTTTGAAGAGACTGGAATTTTACAGAGACGGTGGAAATTTTAGAGATTTTGGCTATTTTAGAGTCTTTGAAGGAGTCTTTAGATTGTCTTTCTTAGTTTTCAAATCTTTACTCTTTTAGTATTTTCTACATGAGTAGTTTGCCTGCAGATACGTTTGTGCATCTCGTGTATATTTGGTGTCCACGGAGGTCAGGGTTAGGGCTATGGGTCTGGCGTTAACATACGGTTGTGAGCCAACAGGTGGATGCTGGGAATTGACCCCAACTCTGTAAGTACAAATTAACTGCAGCCAACTCTAGCTCAACTTTGGTTTATAGAGACTTAATATTTGAAATTTTAAAGGTTGTGGGAATTTTAAAAGTTGGGATGTTTTATATTATTATGTTTGTGTTTCGTTTCGTTTTGCTTTTTGTTTTTCGAGACAGGGTTTCTCTGTAGCCCTGGCTGTCCTGGAACTCACTCTGTAGACCAGGCTGGCCTCAAACTCAGAAATCTGCTTGACTCTGCCTCCCAAGTGCTGGGATTAAAGGCGTGCGCCACCACTGCCTGGCATATTATGTTTTTATAAAGTTATATTGTTTTATCTTTAGCAAGCCTTCTTGAGCACAAAGGAGAAAGGAACAACTCTACTTTAACAGTGTTATGTCTGTATGTCACATTGATGAGGGGGTCCATTGTGCTGGCTAGCTTTGTCAACGAGACACCAGCTAGTCACTTGGGAAACAGGAACTTTCAGTTGAAAACATGACTCTGAGCACTTGAGAGGAAGAGGCAGGTGGATTTCTAAGTTCCAGGCCAGCCTGGTCTACAGAGTGAGTTCCAGGACAGCCAGGGCTACACAGAGAAACCCTGTCTCGGAAAAAAAAAAAAGACTCTGTAAGATTGGTCTGGGAGATTTTTCACGATTGACAATTCATGTAGGCGGGCCCAGCCATTATGGGCAGTGTCATACCTGGGCTGATGGTCCTAGGGTATGTAAGAAAATAAACTGACCAAGCCAGTAAGCAGCACTCGACGGCCTCTGCACCCACTCGTGCCTGCCTCCAGGTGTGTGCTGGCTGTGTCAACTTGACCAGAGTTGTCTGGATTAGCTAAAACCCCAAGCAGCCGGGCACACCTGTGGGGGACTTTTCCTGAGTGGATCATTTGAGGTGGGAAGGCCCACCCTAAATCTGGGCCACACCTAGCAGCAGCCTCTATAAAGGACATGGAAGAAGGAAGCTTTTCTTTTCTGCCTGCTTGCCTGTTCTTATCTATCTGGCTGCTGGAGCATTCCTTCATTGGCATTACCGTCTACTTCACAGAATTCTGGTGCAGAACGAAGACCAGCTGAGACAGGCAGCCTCACGCACTGAACAGCTTGGGGATTCTTGGACTTTCCCTCAGGACACAGCCACTGCTGGACCACACCCTGTGAGCCTCAGCTCCTCTTAGAGACCCTCACCCAGAGTTCCTGCTGCCTTGAGTTTCTACCCTGATTCCCAGATGATGGATAAGCTGTAAAAGGAAGCCAGCCTTCCCTCTCTGAGCTGGTTTTACAAACTAAGACAGCAGGATTTTAGGTTGCAGCAAAAACAGCCTCTGTCACACAGGTCTCCCAGTACTCGGGAAAATGGCCGAAATGTACCGCATGTTCAAACTGAAATAACATACGTTCTAATTTGGATTATGCGCATCTTTCTGTGGGTGTTGGATATCCGGTTGTGAGCTACCCAATGTGGGTGCTGGGAACTAAACTTGGTTCCTCTGCAAGGGCAGTCCATGCCCTCAGCTGCTGAGCCGGCTGTCCAGCCCCAGCATGTTCCGACTTTATACAGACGCTGGGATGTGGATCTCACAATTCTTCTCACTAAACAGTCTTCCTTTGGGTTTCTGCCTACTACTTTAAAATGTAAATACCAACAAGGTACGCACACCTTTAGTCCCAGCACTGGGAAGGCAGAGGCAGGTGGATCTGAGAGTTCAAGGCCAGCCTGGTCCAGAGAGTAAGTTCTGTGCCAGGCAAAGCCATAGAGCGAGACCTTTTCTCAAAACAAATAAAAACCGCCACCCTGTTGTTATTATTAGCTTTTTTGGTTTTTCAAGACAAGGTTTCTCTGTGTAGCCCTGGCTGGCCTCGAACTCTCATCCTTCCAGAGTGCTGGGCTTTAGGTGTATGCCAACATACCCAGCCAGTTATACACACAGACAATATCAACTATATTCTCCATTTTTAGAAGATTTACCTTTATGTGTATTTGTGTCTGAACATCGGGATGTGCAGGTGCCTTTGAAGGCCAGATTGCCTGGCACGGGGTCACCCAATGTGGGTGCCAGCAAGTACATACTCCTAAGTGCTGCGCACCCCTCTAGTCCCAGCTTGAACTTAGTATTTCAATGTCTCTAACTCAGTGTCTTTCTTAAATGACTAAATAGCCACCGGGAGGTCTTAGTCCTCAAAGCCCCTGATTTCTGTCCCACTGGGGTTTCGAAGGGAAGCTTTCAGGTGAGAAGTTAAGTCTGGCCCCCGCTGTGAGCCTGCCTTCCAGAAAGGTGCCGTCATTGTGCACCCGTGACTGCTAACACAGTAACAAACACCTTTCCCCGACCCCAATGGACAGTGTGCCCCTGACCATGACTCGTGTCCATGACCCAGTGACAATGTCGGGATTGTTTACTGCACTGGAAGGAGAAAGGGCCACTCAGAGTTAACAGATTCTTTAAGACCCAACAAAAAGTGTTTCTGGACAGGACATGGAGCACGAGGAGGGAAGTGACCCTAAAAAGTCGGTTCTCCCCAGACGGCGTCTGGTTCGCTGTCTGAGGAAGACACAAGAAGCCGTTAGGTCTTCTGGCAAAGAGTCAAGGTGGCCAAAACCAGACAACAAGCCAGTCGTAAACAGACCACCAGGCCTCTCCCCACAGCTGGGGTCCTCAGAGAGAGGTCTGCCAACTTCCCCTCCCTGCCTGGTGTGTGAAGCAGCACCTGCTCTCCTTGCTCGGGAGGAAGGAACCTGGGGAGTGCCTTTTCCTGTACTTGCTCATCACATCTTCAGTAACAAGGAAGGTAAACAAGGGGGTTTCTTCTGTATAAAAACTGAAATGTCATCGGGCAATGGGGTAACAGAAAAGGGGAAGTTGAAAGGAACAATCAAGACACCGAGGACCTGCTGGACAAAGGCACAGCCAAAGTTTCCTGTCCACTGCTTTGAAAGCACCTCCCGGTGGGTCGTGCAACCCCGTCACTCAGGACACAGAGGCAGGAGGCTCAAGGCTGTCTACAGCCACAGAGCAAGTTCAGAGACAGCCTAGGGTACCTGTACTTCGTCTTTTTAAAAATATTTTTGAGACAGGGTCTCAGTAGCCTTGGCTGTCTTGGAAATCACTATGTAGACCAGGCTGGCCCTGCCTCTGCCCCTGAGTGCTGGGCTCTGAGACCTTGTTTCAAACAACAGTAAACAAACAAGCCCAGGTCTGAGGATGTGGCTTGGCATGGTGGGGCATGCTTGTGATCCCAAGCATGGAGGCTGGAAGATCACAACAAATGTGGGGCCAATCTGACCTACATGATATCCTGTGTCAAAACAAAACAAAACAAACAAACAAAGAACTAAAACAAACAAAATCCAGGGAGGAGCTCCCCACGCTGGCCTCGGTGCCCTTGCAAGAGGTCAAGTGGTCAGCTTGGGTGTCTCGCTCCTCATGGGATGACCATCCGTCCCCCAAACTAGGGAAGAGACCGGAAGCTGAACCTGGCTTCAGGTTACACTGGCCCAAAGGCTGGAGGCAGGCTCTGCCCAGCAGATCTGTGAGAATCTAGACCACAGCACTAATGTCTCTTGATCACCCATCCTTGCAGTGCAGGGCTCACCCAGCTCCTAGTTCTCACCTTCAGAGAGCACTGTCGCCCAACCGCAAGCATGCGCGGCAGCTGCGGGCTGCCTGTGTCCAGCAGGGGTGTGGCTGCCTCAGAGTGAGGTGTGAAAGAAGCACAGCACACGGTTGTAATCAATGTCTTTTATCTCTGAAAACGGAAGCGAGTGTTTTGACAGAACACTATGGCCACTCTATAAGAGTGGGTGTAGGAGCGGGTCACTGTCCTCCTCCGTGCCATGGCCTTAAGACAAAACAGGGAAACAGAGCCCACCACGGCGTGTCAGGTGCCTACTCAGCCTGGCACATACTACATCACTCCTCCCTTCCTGAACCACAGTCCCTCCGGCTCCATCACCAGCCACTACAACTGTTTACTTAATTAATTCAATGGACCCCAGAACGTTCGTGAATCTTCAAACAGGTCCTCAGCATACCACATGTACAGACAATGCCAGTGTGAGTCACTCCAGCGATTTCTCCTCACCTCATTACCCAACACTAAAACACACGACAGACACAGAAGCCCACCAAGGCTCAGATGCCCGGAAGCTTTGGAGCCAGCGACCCCCATCTTGGTGGCTGAGAGAGAGAAGCTTTTCTTCAACAGCACCCAGTCAGTCCACACACTCTAAGCAGTTACTGCCACACTCTGCTCTGCCTCTGTCCTGATAACCTGTACATTTGCTGGTAGCCAGCACTATGGCCACACCAGCATGAACGCATGCCAAGGCTAGCCTTCCATGATCCCCCTGACACTATCCATGCCGTCTGCTTCCTCAGACCCTAACCCTAACCCTGACATGCAATATGAGACTGCTAAGTTAGGGCAGGGCTAAGTTCCAGCTGCTGCCCGAGGCACAGGCCCGTCTAGGGAACTGCAGTGCTCCACAGCCTCGGCCAGTGCTGTGGAGCAGCAGCCTGATTTGGGTGGTGGGGCAGAGGGCCTGCGCATGACCAGCAGTGGTCTATCTCTGAACTTCCCTTTCTACTTTGTTCTGGGCCTTTCCCTCAGCTGCAACATTCAAGAGCCCTTGAGGACTGGCTGGGCGCCTGAGACAGGAGGCAGCAAAGGAGGGAAGACAGGCGCCAGGGAAACAGAGGGCCCGGGCAGAGGCTGTGCGCACAGCGCCTGGGTTCAAGCCCCACACCATACCCAAGGGCCAGGCTAGCTGCCTCAGTGGACAAGGACTCTCAACAGGCGGGTATCCGCTCGCCTTGGGTGCCCTTGTTCAAAACAGCTTGGAAGTGAAACACACTGCTGGAAGGGATGGGAGCAACCGTCTGCAGAGAACAAAACTGCAGAAGCACGTGCTGGTTTGGGTCAGGGTAATAATCACTGAGGCACAGCATCAAGGACCCGAGTCCCATCTGTGCAACCAGCCAATGTCTAGGAGAGAGAGCAAGGAGACAGAGAGAGACGGCACAGGACAGTTTGATCGAAGACTCAACAGAATGGGGGCAGTGTGTGGGTCCACATGATTCCTCAAGTCTTCCTTCTGGACAGTCGTTAGACGCCCAGGTTTGTGCTCTGAGTGAGCCAGCCCCATGCGGCTGTGCTGATTGTTCCCGTGAGTGCTTGTACAAAATAATCATCTAATCTTCATTTAGTTTATAAACATACACAGTACTGTCCCTTTCAAATTGAGGAGGAAAAAAAACCACACAAATACTGTAAAGTAGCAAATACAAAGAAAACAGCTACTTTCGGTTTTGGCAACACTCAAAAGGAAGAGACAAAGAGCAGAGGTGGCACTGGCCCGGTCATCAGAAGGCGTGGGGAGGACGCTGGGTCGGGGGGCTTGCTTTCTAAAATTCAGAATATCTGGCATTTCAAATGTGGCAAAGTTCAACAAGTCCCCAGACCTGTCAACATCAACAGCTCCCTCATACAAAGCTCGGCTTTCGTGTTTGCGAAAATCTGGGAGAGGAATTCAGTTCTTACTGGGATGTGGCCTATCACTGGCTGGCAGATCTGAAATGGAACGTCTCCGAATGGCAGTGTCCCCCTGTCCGCCCTCTGTGGAGCCCGCCAATGAGCGGCTGCCGTCTGCCCGTCGTCGGGGTGGTGGGCCTCAGACAGCCATCTTCGTCAGCTGCTGCTCCAGCTTTGAGATGCGCTCGTCTTGACTGCAGATCGTGTCCTTTATGGATTTGATTTCTCTTAAAATCTCATCCAGCTTGGCTTCGTTTTGCTAAGAAACAAACAGAACAAGGTGGCCAGACAGCATTAACAGAGTGAATTCCCATCCTGTTAACTCTGACAGCACAGAGTGGGGTCCCGAGGCCCCACGGAGGCTGAGACAGACAAGAGCCCACAAAGAAAACACAGTGCGGCAGTGTGGCTCCCACTCCTCTACCTGCACCGCATCCACTCCAGAGCCATCAGAGGGCAAGCCTGGGTTCACCAGGGCCTACAGCCCACTCACTCTGCTTCCTGTATGGCACACCTCTGCTCTGTAGGGTTCTGATGAAGACCCAGTGTTTCCCACTTGAGCTTGTCAAGTGGTTCCCCTAACCCTAACCCTGGGAACCTCACGCTGGCTTCAGCTGCAGCTCTGAGCAGCTCTCCACACCCCTTCCGGCCAGTCTCTCCTGAGGTGGCAGTGCCCTCTGGTGGCAGGCTCCCTAGCTGCCCCGCTCTAGCCAAGGTTGTCTGTACTGCTAGCCCTACATGTCATTACAGCACCATATATGTATGCAGCCCCACATGCCAACACAGCACTATGTACGTATGCAGCCCTTCTCAGACACCCCCTTCTCCAGGAACACCCCCTCCCTGGTTCCTGTAACCCTCAACTCCTTGACCTCCCAAGATGTTTTACTGGGGAAAGGCAGTTAAGAAAGCCCAGCAGGGGTCCTGTCCACACTCAGACTGCACAGTAGGCAGTACAAAAGCCAGCGCTGGCTGGCCTAGCAAACCACAGTCACTCAGTGCTGGGCACTGCCCTGGAGCGCAGGGGGCTCTCCAGAGGAGGTAGGCCAAGCCCAGGCCCAAGCACACACTCCTTACCACACTGGCCGTGTCTGTGGTCTTCTTGGGGGCACAGATGAGATCACTCTTCTTGTTTGCAGCCGGCTTGCTGTCCAGAATGTTCTTCTTGACCACCTTGAGGTCCCTGTTCTTGCCTGGAATGTACCCGTGCTTCAAAGAGATGAGGATGGGGTCTGCGTTCTTCCCCTCAAACCACTCCTCGGCCTCAAGTGCAGCTTCCGGCCCCGCCGTGTCAGGGTACAGGTCATCTTGGAAGAGGTCAGACTGTAAGAGGCATTTGAGGAACGCTAGGTAAGCAAGAAGAAGGGCTGGGGCCCAAGTCCAGTGCTGCACGTATCAGGGCAAGTGTCCCCTACAGTGTGTCCCCAGCCTTTACTGTCTCCCACAATCTGGAAGAGTGGGGAAGAGGCGTGCACATCACAGCAATCTGCGTTCTTCTGAAACCTGAGTTACTTCGGAACTGGGGACATGGAGCTGCAGAGACGGGGTGCTGCTGGCCAGTTTCATGTTAACTCTACACAAGCTAGCAGCATTTAGAAGAGGGAACCTCAGTGAGAAAACGCTCCCAGAGACTGGCCTGCGGGAAGCCTGCGGTGCATTTTCTTGATTGGTGATTGACCTGTAAAGGCACGACTCACTGTGGGTGGGGCCAGCCCCGGGCAGGTCTGGGCTCTGTAAGGAAGTAGACTGAGCCAGCCATGAGGAGCAAGCAGAGTTCCTTCATGGCCACTGCATCGACTCCTGCCCCCAGGTTCCTGCCCTGACAGTGAGCTCGGCGATGCAATGTGACCTGACAGCTGTAATGTCATCAAGTTCATCACAGCAACAGAAGCCCTAACCAAGGTAGGTGGCTCAGTGGTTACAAACATTCGCTGTCCTGCAGTGGACCTGGATCTGAGTTCCAGCACTCTCATGGCTCTCTTGGTTCCAGGGGCTCTGACACATCTGACCTTCTCAAGTACCAGGTGGGCATGGAGACGGTGCATAGTAATGCATGCAAAACACCCTCACATACTAAAACCAAATACCAAAAACCCGGGCACTTACCTTTCTGGGGACCGTCATGATAATAGGTTCACACTTTCTCTCATGAAGCTTGAAGAATCTTCAAAGGAGAAATAAAGACAAAGTTACAGAGAGAAACACGCGAGTGACAGCCCCAGACTGCTCTCTACAATGCCCCATGTGTAGGTCAGAGGACAGCTATGGAGTCAGCGCCCTTCTTCCACTTTTACAGGGTTCCTAGGATCCAGCTCTGGCCATCAGGTCTGTGAAGCAAATGTCTTTACCCACTGAGCCATCCTGCTGGCCCTGCCTTCTACCTTTTGTTCTGGACAGGGTCCCACACTGGCCTGACACTGCCACACAGGCCAGGTTAGCTGACGAGAGTTTCCAGGCAGCTGTCTCCTCTTCCTCCCATCTCATTTGCACTGGATTACTGTGTGTACCGCAGTGCATAACCATGGGTGCTGGAGACCTAAGCTTACCTATGCTTGTAAGACCGGAGCTTGGCTACCTGAGCCATCCACTCAGCCATATACCCAGAACCCCCCTTCTTCTTCTTCCTCCCTCCCTTCCCCCCACCCCCTCCCTCTCCCTCCCACCTCCCTATGTTCCCAGCTGGCCTCTCTCCCCCTTTCTGCTCTTCTCTGCCCACTTGTCTTCCAGGGAACACTGCCCACAGCCTCAGCATGAGGAAGTGAGCATGCAAGACACTGAGCTATGCTGTGTCACTGCTATGCTCCATTGCAAGGACAGGTCACAAGCTACAATCAACTGCAAACACACTGAGGCAGGCCTGAAGCCAGCCTGCTGTCATGAACAACCGGACACATTTAATTCTTTACCTGGCGATCTCACACTTGTTGACATCAAGTCCCCGCTTGGGCATGTAGCCCATCCCCCGCTGCGGCTCCTTGCTGCTGAATGTGTTGAGGTAGTGGACATACGGGGATTCATCCGTGATTTCAAAATAGCGGATACTGCTGTCACCCTATGAGAACCAGAGACAAGTCAGTGCCCGTGTTAATGGAGACATTTTGTTTACATGGGTGGCACCCACACCACCCAGAACTCATGGGAATCTAACTTCAGTAGCTGCCCACTGCTCTCTCCAAACACATTTGCCTGGATTATACGCCACTGCTTCCCCAGCAAGATCAGTCTTCTTCCCGAGAATTCCCTAGCACTTCCTGTAGAAGGCTCCTGTGCCTCTACTCTCCTGGGCCTAGACACCGGGTCAGGGTCAGGGCAACAAAGTGAGTGGCCCACAACTGCCCTGAGCACCAGCTTCAACAGTCAAGTGAGCAAAGAAGGTGTCCAAGAGCGCAGCTGCCCATCCGAGGCCTCACTCCCTGGCCATAGCAACTTCAGACAACTGGGAAGATAAACACGGGGTCTCTCTAGAAGAAGCATCAGCATTCCAATGGCTTCCTCTAACTCTGCACAGCACCAAAGGTTCTTGGTGCAGTGTGTAAAACCCCATGGTTAGGGCTGGTAAGATGGCTCAATGGCCAGGAATACTGGCTGTTCTTCCAGAGGTCCTGAGTTCAATTCCCAGCAACCACATGGTGGCTCATAAGGGGATCTGATGCCCTCTTCTGGCATGCGGGTGTACATGCAGCAGAGTACTCATGATAGGCAGACAGATAGATTAAAAACAAAAAAAACCCAAAAACTAGGGTTCATCATGTTTTGAGTGGTCAGCTATTTTTTTTTTTTTTTTTTTGGCAAGCTACCCAATGCCAGCAACCTGGTCTGAAAGAAGACCAGCATGAATGTGCTTGAGTGCTCTCTCTTTCTCTTTCTCTCTCTCTCTCTCATACACACACACACACACACACACACACACACACACACGCGTGAGCACACATTCTCTCTCACATACACATATATACGCACACACACACAGACACACACAGACATACACACACTCACACAGACACACACTTAAATTAGTTACATTGCCTGGCATCTAGGGTTCTGAAGGGTGGGCCCTGCCCCTTCTATGGTTGATCCACCATCAGACATGGCGGTGCTTACCTTTCCACATAAGTAAATGATGCTGGTGTCTGGGTCATAAAAGGGGAGCAGCACCCCATTGCTAGTGTCCATTTCATGGAGAGCAATTGGTTCCTGCATGTTTTTCTGAAAATAAGTTAAAAAAAACAAAACAAAACAAAAAAACCAAACCACACATGTATGTACATTTTAAAAAGACCAATTCTTATAACCACCCCATCTCCCCAGCAGAACCTAAAGTGTGAACAACACGGGCGACCTCATCCGTGTAAACCCGGGCAACCTCATCCATGTAAACTCTGCAAATCAAACTCCCTGAGAAGCAGCGCAGACATTGGTACGGCTCCACAACCAAAACCATTCCCCTTCAAGCTGTTTTCTTTTTGAAAAAGATTCTTGTTTTCAAAGGACAACCTGGGAGTACCAGGCCTGTCATGTGTGTGTGTGTGTGTGTGTGTGTGTGTGTGTGTGTGTGTTCAGTTGCCTGCTGGGGACAGGAGAGGGCATCCGATCCCCCGGAACTGGAGTTGTGACCATAGGTGACATAGTTGCTACAATCAGCGAATGTTCTTGGCCCCTAAACCATCTCTACAGCAACTGCTTTCTTATTATAAAGAATGACATATATAGACGAAGTCACAGAACAGAGAAACCAGTCAGCCCTACGACCCAGCAGGGGGCAGGGACACTGTGGACTACTTCCTTCACACGTTCCCAGTCTCGGCTCACGCGGCTCAGGGTGTGTAAGCACATGTGCCCGTTCTGAACACTTCCCTCAGCAGGACTGTGCGCTCTGTCCTCGTGAGGTCAACAACAAGCCTCAAGTCCCAGGTCTAAGCTTCAGTGGAAACCCTGGAGCCCCACGAGTGCATGTCTAAGGTCACTTGTCCGTGCCCCACTGAGGATGAGAACCTCCCGCTAACTTAAGACAGCAAGAGCTTAGAGAATCACACTGAGAAGCCTGTGACCCCCTGCCAGCCCAAAGCCCCACTCAAACAGACAGAAAATTGGAAAGGGGGGAAAACTGGCTTACTGGGTTCCAGAGTGCCAACTGCCGCTCGCTCATGCGGCTAAAGCCAGTAGTGAAGACATTGCCGTCAGCCAGGAAGATGGCACGCATAGGCCTGGCTCCTTCGTGTGCTTTCTCCTTCTCCTGGAAGGAGGGGGAGCAGATACAGGTCTCACACACTCAGACTACACTGTGGAAGGGTAAGTGGGAAGCCCATACTGAGACCCCACCCTCCAGCCCCCACTCCACACACACAGGCCCAGCCAGCATTGTCCTGGGCAGGACCCTGAGGCCATGGAGTTCTCCAGATGCCAACTGACCCTCCTTATAAGAAAGCAGCATCACTAAACGGTCTGGTCAGAGTCAGAGTCTCCAAATCAGACAGAGGAGCTGGCTCCCACCACATTCTGCTGCCCCTGCTCATACACTACAGCCATTAAGCACAATCAAGGGCTCTGCCGTACATGTGACCTGCAGGCTGGGGGCAGCCTACAGGTTCTCCAGTATCACAGGACACAAGGAAGGCTGCTCCTATCCTTTTCTGGTTAATGAATGTGCCCGAGTATCCACCCTTGGAAGATGTTGGGTGGACAAACAGGGCTTGGAAAGTGCCTGTGGTTGGGGCTGGAGAGATGGCTTGGTGGTTAAGGGCACTGATTGCTCCTCCAGAGGTCCAGAGTTCAATTCCCAACAACCACATGGTGGCTCACAACTATCTGTAATGAGATCTGATGCCGTCTTCTGGTATGTCTGAAGACAACTACAGTGAACTTAATAAATAAATAAATCTTTGCCGGGCGGTGGTGGCGCACGCCTTTAATCCCAGCACTCTGGAGGCAGAGGCAGGTGGATTTCTGAGTTCGAGGCCAGCCTGGTCTACAGAGTGAGTTCCAGGACATCCAGGGCTACACAGAGAAACCCTGTCTCGAAAAAACAAAAACAAAAACAAAAACAAAAAAAACCCCACCAAACTCCTCCCCCCAATGCCCCCCCCCCAAAAAAGAAAGTGCCTGTGGTTGATAGGCATGCACCATGATTGCTGCCCACCCTAGACAGTGCTGATAAGCATCGCCAGGTCTGAGAGCCTCAGAGCACAGCCGAGAAGATCCGCTCCTGGACTTCTCACCCACAGCTGCAGCCCTGACAAGACCTCATGTGCATCTTCAGGCAGGGAATATGACTTTGCTGAAGTCCTACTGGGTGGCAGAAGTCGAGTCTCTGAGCCAACAGCAGGGCCTCCTGCAGGTCTGCAGGACACCTGGATCGTGTTCTTGGGTCAGGTGAGCATCACCTGGGGTGCAGTCAGTGCAGACAGTTTGGCTGAGGTCATCCAGGCCTGCAAAGCCCTAAGGCATTCCAAGCTATTCAAAAGCACTGCTGTTCCATGTACAGTGGTGCACACATTTAATCCAACACTGGGGAGGCAGAGCCTGCTGCAGCTCTGTGCTCCAGGCCGACAGGGCTATTTTGACGAAGGCCACCATGAGGGGACTGAGCTGAGCTAAGACTGGACATGACTAGAGAAGCAAGAGACTCAGGCAGTCACCTCTCTGCTCAGCTGATGCCCACACTCCATGAGGACAGTGTGGCTTGTGTGTGGTAGCTTTCTGAGCCAAGACAAGGTTACTGATCGGCCACCAGGGCTGTGTGCTGAGGACACTCACCGCCACGATCTCCTGCTTCCTGGGATCGATGACCCTCACTTTCTTGTCTTTGGATGCTGTGCAGATGAGACTCCCATTGCGGCTCCAGCTCACATTGTAAATCATGTCTGAATGCATATCATCCAAGTTGATGAGGGCTTCCCCTGTCCCCACGTTCCAGATGATAATGGCATTATCGCAGCCTGTGCCAACCAAGCAGACCAGTCACAAGGTGAGAAAGGCCCACACAGCATGCCCGAGAAAGCTGCAAGCCCACAGGGACACGGAGGCACGGGGAGGAAGGTGCTGGTGACAAGAGGCCCTGCCTCCTAGGCTGGAGTGACAAGATCTCTGTAAATGAACACTATTCAAGTAACCCTGAGACCCTCTGTCAACCCAACAAGAAGAGCAGCACAGCAGGAGTCTCGTTTTGGGGTCAGCTGGACTAACGGAGCCAGTCGGTCTGTCTCCTTTGCTTGCACAAAGCGAACAGGAAAAGGGTGAGCTGCATGGTCCCCACGGGTCCAGGGAGGACAGCAGACCCTTTCCGCCATGCTGTCCCTCAGCTAGCTCCTCATGCCTGCCCTTGTTCCCGAGACCATCAGAGGGCTCAGGGCTGGTCAACAGTGGCGAAGTTGGCACCTTACGATGTCTTCTGTAAACAGGCGTGTCATATCAGTAGATGCCTGGTCATCATGCTTACCTCACACACCACAAACTGCTCCTAGCCTTAGGTAAAAACTGATCTGGCCAACTTGCAAAAATACGTTAAAACAAAATAAACCAGTATTATTAAGGTATAATTCACAATATCCATTACACATATCTAGGCTAAGTTCTGACAAATATCTATAACCCAGAAAGAGCTTATCTTCATCACCCCAAAAGCTGAACTAACTACTTACAATTTCTGTATTCCCACATGCGCGTGTGCGTGAGTGCGTGGCCTGGCTGTGTGCAGGCCAGAGCATGAGCATGAATCTTTCTTGAGGTGTCTCTCACTGGCCTGGCCTGGCCTGCCACCCCGCCCCAGGGAACTGCCTTTCTTTCTCTGCTTCCCTGGCACTGGGATAACAGACACTCACCACCACATAGGGCTTCCCTAACAAGGGAATGAGTCATGTCCCCAGCAGGCTAGCCTTGAACTTACTGCACCACCACATCCGGCTGATGTGTTGCTTTTAGGAAAAAGAAAATGAGGGAGGGAAAGGAATGAATGAATGAATCAATCAATCAATCAATCTAAAATTTGAGCAAAGGCAAAAATTTCCATAAGATAACTTGGAATTCAGGCCACAAGAAGCTGGTAAGTAGACAGATGGAAGGTGCCAGGGTTCACAGTGGAGCAGTTTAACAGAAAATTCAACAACAGCATCAGTGTCCAGAGCTGGGAGCCGAGCAGATGGGCGGAGCTTCGCCAGCCGAGGACGGTGTGAGGAAGTTACCCACATGGTGGGAGAGGATGCCATGGCCTGTGGAAAGGCCACGGAGCACACACATCAAAGGCACAAACCCAGGCATTTAGAGTCTGCCACAGCTCCTCAGCGCTGGTTCTTCGGCCGAGTTCCACCCATTGCTGCCCATCACAAGGCAGCCTCTGGGCTCCTACCTGCACTGAGAAGCACATTGCGGGCCGTCGGATGCCAGGCCACGATGCCAACTCTCTTTGAGTGACCTTCTAAAATCACCACAGGTTCAGTCAGGGAAAGAGTCAGTCCATTTTCCGGGATCTGCCAAACCTGTTGAAACAGGAAGATTATTGGTCTGAAAGCCGCTGTCATCTGACTCCCAGATCACTATGGCCACCCAGTGGCACCTGGTGAAAGGTGCATGTGGCTGTTTAAAAAATGTAAAGAAAAGTACTTGATGACTTTGTGTTTCCTCATCTGTGACCTGCCAGGCCAATGGCATCCTTAGAATCACAGCTGTTCATTCTGACTGAGTAGCGTTCGTTCTCGTGGGTGAGATACTCCTTCTCCAGTGTGGCAGAAATATCCCGACATCCCACGGGTAAAACCACAGAGCCTGTGTTCGCGCGCCAGCAGAGGGTTTACCTCAGCGTTCTTTGAGGGATCCAGTCATTTTGTGTTTTTCTCTCAGTGTTTCATGACTAGACAGCTTTGAACTATCATTTATTAAATATCACGTGAGTCACCACATCCCACATCCCTTCATGAGATGGTGAAAATATTCCATAATTTGTATTGGTGGGTGTACGTACTCATGAGCATATTAGAGACCACTGAATTGTACATTTTAAATGAGCACGTTCTGTACAAACTGTATCTTAAAAAACCCTTATTTACTGCTGTATGCTTCTGAGTGTGCGCACGCGTGTGTATGCCTGTATGCGGGTATGCCTCTGTGTGCGTGCGTGTGGAGTCTGCATGTGAAGGCCAGAAGACAACTTTGTCCAGTTGCTGCTTTTCCTCCACCTTTGCAGGGATTGAACTCACATTATGAGGCTTGCATGGCAAGTGCCTTTACCTGCAGAGCCATCTTGTTGGCCCGGTGAATTGTATCTTAACGAGGTGTATACTTAAAAAAAAAAATCCACTTTGGGGTTGGAGATGGCTCAGTGAGAGTGCTTGCTGTGCAGGGAAATCGTGAGTTTGGATTGCTAGTGCCAAGTAAGGAGCCAGCCACGGCTGTGCATGCCTGTGACTCCAGGACTCGCTGAGGCAGGGCGCAGACACAGGAGGACTCTGAGCTTGTGGGCCAGCCAGGTGGTCTTGCACAGCCGTGCGCTCCTGGGTCAGCGAGGATGGAATCAGAAGGCCACAGTGAGGTAGAGAGCAAGAGAGGCGACGCCTGGCCAACATTGTTAGTGCATTAACTGCACACAGACGCACACACCGGCTAGCTGACGGTGACGGGCAGAAGGGTCAGCACATCCACACTGTCTCACAGGGACGGGAGGAGAAGGATGCAGCAGAGTGGAGGGGAGCAGACTGTTCAACACTGGAAGCTGAGGGCTGTGTCTTGTTTCTTGTTTTAGGATCTTACTATGCAGCCCGGTCTGGCATCAAATTCAGATCAACCTCCCACCTCAGACTCAGAGGCAAGACCCCGAGCCTCAGCCACACACCATGCCAGGCGAAGATGGAGGCTTTCCGGGTCGACACAAAACTCCCCCCTAAGAACTGTCAGGGGTGGGTGGGGTGGCGTCTCAGCCCCGGAAGAACATCACTGCATGGCCCACTCCGTAAAGACTGAGGTTTCAAACACCCTCTAAAAACCCGGACCCTCTCCAAGAACAGCAAGTGCCCTTCGTGGCCCAGCCGTCTCTACAGCCTGGTGATCAATCTTTTTTCTTTTTGGTCTTTCAAGACAGAAGTTTCTCTGTGTAGTGTCTCCTGCCTCAGCCTCCCGGGTGATTTGCTCACTGTCACAGTTGGATTCCACTTGAGGTAAATCACAGCAAAATAAAGCAATTGCCTGAGGCCCCAGCTCTCACCACTTGGTGACTTTGCACAGGCAGCTGAGGCCAGAGGAGAAGGCAAGTTGACAGTATGCCTTGTCTCAACCCGCTGTGGCAGGACAGATCTGCCCCCTTGGCGTGCAGGGGCAACTGCTTTACTTTCTGGTAGGGTAGTGTGATTCATCTTGACACTTTTTAAAATTTTTGAATAAAACGTGAAGGTTTCTGATTAGCCAAACAGCTCCGATTGAATCTGGCTGAGTATAATCACAACTGAAGCTGAACAGAACACATGGAAACAGTACGGGTCACTCTGAAGAAAGCATGGCGCTGGCAGGCACTGTCTTGGATGTGGGTGATTGACTCAAGAGCACTTGGGGTTTTTTCTTTGCTTCTAACTGCAAGTGTAACTCCAAGCACTACCCCCAGGGGTCGCCCTCGCCTCTGCCTGCTGGGATTCCCAAGGCCAGCAAGAGTGAGCTTGGTAACTTCTGCATGGCAGTGAAGGCTCAGGGTGTCACCAGCACTTGCAGAGCTCAGCACCAGCTTCCATTTCTCTAAACTTCCCCTTCACCCACCTCTTGCTTGAGTAGAGAGGAAATGTCAACGGTGAAAGCAGAACATTGGTTGTAGGACAGAATTTAAATGTTTCTTAAGTATTTGTGTATTTTACATACAAGCACTTTGTTTTCATGTACACAGCAGAGGGCAGTGGATCCCATTGTAGATGGTTGTGAGCTACCGCGTGGTTGCTGGGAATTGAACTCAGGACCTCTGGAAGAGCAGCCAGTGCTCTTAACCACTGAGCCATCTCTCCAGCCCCATATGACAGAATCTTAAACCAGGCCAGCTGGTGTCTGAACTGTAACGCTGAGCAGACCTGATGGCAGGTAGATGCACTAAACACAGAGATTTGGCTCCTTTCACCCCCTGGGTCCAACACACGTCTCCAGAGGCGCCACCACAAAGCATGGAATTAAAGACTCAGTGGCTGAACAGGAAATTGAGCTTTCCAACAGACTGACACCCAGATGTGGAAGGCGCTGGAGCTATACAGTGTGAGTCACACAGACGCACCCCAAGTGTGAACTGAACCCCAAGTGTGGACTGCCCACATCAGTCTACTGGGCTGAGGTGATCTCGGGGTATGCACTGAACCTGGGGTGATGATGGACAGTGGGCATGCTAATCTGAACATTTAGGATGATGCAGGACCACACCACGGGGGCCGGCCCATCAGGAGTCTAAGAATGAAAAGGAAAAGGGGAAGGGAGGAAAAAGGAAATCAAGCAGCCAGTTTCAAAAGGACCCTGACAAATGCACAAAGTGAGTTAACAATGCCCGGGAGAGGCTGGCTGAGGGACCAGCAGAGAAAGGAACCAGTCAAGATGCTAACAACGCCACAGGCACTGGGGCTGAAGAGGTGCCTGGGAAAGTCTGAGAAGCATCATGGAAAGGCACCAGAAGCCGGGGTGGATGAGAACAAACAGAACTGGATGTGAGCTGGGGAAAGGGCTGGGTCCCGCCAGCCAGCACACCCTCTGGCTGGGGCTGCGGTCCTGCTCACGGCTGTCACGATCTGGCTCTCTGCCTGGAGGGGGCCTGCTACTTCTGGTAATGGCCTGTCAATGTCACTGAAGGCCTTGCTTCTCGAGACACAGAGCAGAGTGCCACTCTATTCTCATTCTTCTGCACAAGCTGGCATGCTGGCCTGGGCCTCTGGGGCTGGGATGCTAATTAGCCACGTTAGCACTGAACCCTTAGGTGCTGGGAGCCAAACTCCTTGTTTATACCAAGGAAGCACGGCCTGGCTTACAGAGGGTTCTGGAAAGGTCAACTGAGCTAATGTTCTGCACAGCCACTATCCTAATAGGAAACTGCTCATGGGAAGGGACACAGCCCTGCAGCTGAAGGGCCTGGGTTCTGGACACTGCACTTCCTCAGCTGCATGAACCTTCTGACAAAACTATCCTCCTCTGAGCCCGGTTTCTAAGCTATGTGATGCGTTTCTAAGCTATGTGATGCGTTCTGCTCCTGCCACCGCTGCCCCCCTCCTCCCGGTGGGCCCCTCCCCCATGCCACCGCAGTGATCCAATACAAACATGCAGATCAAGGCTTAGACAATTAGACAAGGCTGAGCATATGGGCCTGCTATGTTCCTGAGCACACCTCTGCTCTCCTGTGTTCACATACACTTTTAGGTTTGAGCCCCAGAATTTCTGAGAGGACTCTTGTAGTGAATTAATTAGTACCCACTTACACCCCATATGTCCTGTGAGTGAAAACCCTTGTTTATGCCTGGGACAGTCAGTGCCGACGCTGTCTGTGTGGGCTGGTGAGCTTGTCTCTGTTCTGTGGCTACAGACTGGTACCAACACCAATATGCTTTCTCAGAAACACTGACTGAGCAGGGAGGCAAACAGCAGACACACCCTCCACAGACGGTCCAGAGACGACCTCAGCACAGCACAGCATGGCAAGGACCAGTCACTACCCTGCCTATTAAAAAAAGAGTCTTCAAGTCCCTAAAAACTCTACTGGATGACACATTACCATAGCAATGCTTTGTTTTGAAAGAAAGAAAGGAAACAACACGACCAGCCCGAAGGGCTTCCAGATGAAGGCGGGACTCAACCACTACCGACAACCCACCGAGGCTCTGAAAAGATGCTCAAACTTGTGTGCTCGCCTGCACACAGGGGTGGGGGAGCACAGCTGCAGGGAGCCAGGCCAACAGGAGCAGGCGGAGCCCGCTCCCCTCAGCAGTCAGAGCAATTGGATTAATGGTTTTATTTTCCAAACATGATACAAATTTAAAGTACACAAAGTGCTTCCAGACCCCACTCTCCTATCTTGATCACCCGCCAGGAACCGACCACTGAGGGAGACACTGCAATTACAGCCACCAAGGGCTTCCTTGCAAAACAGCCCAGAGCACGGATTTCAAAGGGAACATGAAGGAGTGAAGGTCCCTCAGGACATTAGGCGAGGGATTTGCTGCTCAACAGCCTGGAGGCTCCACGAGGCAAAGCGTGGCACCTCCGCGTTTTCTAGAGGTCAAGCTGGGCCTGGGACTAAGGCTGGATCTACCAAAGGCAAATGGTCAATAGACCAGAGGTGATCTGTACATCAGACACACCACAGGACACACCACATCAGGGCGTCTACTTCTATTGTAATGAATAAAGTCTGCTGAAAAAAAAAAACCCATGATAAAAGCACAGATAAACCTGGTATGGCGCTTACTCTTGTTCACTTCTATGAGGACCAATGTGGGAAGAGAGATGAAAACATTCACCATAAATAAACAACCTGTGACTGTTTAGGATGTGACAGCTGGGGACAGGTAAGGAGACCGGTAAGAGACAGGTAAGGAGACAGTAAAGGGGACAGCTAAGGGCATCTTTTCACCTCTTACTGTCTGAACCACAGCTGCATCTGTGTCTGATTACTGCTCTCCAGACAAGAGCAGCCACCGGCAGTCACGACCTGACCTGCCTGTTCTTGGAATTATTTCAATCACTGCCATTTACCGGAGCTAAGATTCCTCCAAGTAAAACACTGAAAAACCACAATCTGAAACACTCCATAGGAAGTGAGCCTCAAAGAGCAGAGCGCACAGCATAAACCCCTGGACTGGAAGCAAAGGGTGACTCCTGAAATGAGAGTTTACCTACCACTCATTAGTGTCAAACACTGCTCTGAACAGCAGGCCCCAAAACACAGCTGCTCACCACACTCCACTCTGAGGCTGCTTACAGAATATGCCTTTCAAAGGAGAGGCTAGGCTGGCAGGATGGCTCAGCGGGTAGAAGTGCGTGCTGAATGGCCTGACAGCAGGGTCAATTCCGGGAAGCCACGTGAAAACATGGCTGTGGTGGTGTACTCCTACAGAGACCACAGGCAGACAGGAGAGGTCTGGGAACCACCAGCTAATCCTGGAATATCCAGTGAAGCAGAGACAAGAGGTCCACCTCAGCAAGGTGGAAAGAGAGAACCAATGTCCAAAACGGTGCCCTTTGATCTCCACAGGTGCCACTACAATAATAATAAAATATGGAGAAGTAGCCAGTTGGTGGCGCACGCCGTTAATCCCAGCACTCCGGAGGCAGAGGCAGACAGATCTCTGAGTTCGAGGCCAGCCTGATCTACAGAGTTCCAGGACAGCCAGGGCTGCACAGAGAAACCCTGTCTTTAAACAAACAAACAAACAAACAATCAAAAACAAAAATCAAACCAAACAAACAAACAGATGGAGATGCTAGGCATGGTGGCCTATTCCTGTAATCGAGCATTTGGGAGATGGAAGCAGGAGAATCCTAAATTCAAAGCTATAGATAAATAATGGAGATGGTAGATTTTCAAACCCCTCCCTCCCGGCACTGAGACATCACTCCAGCTGAGTCAGCTCATAAAACGAACAGATCCACGTTTACAACTCAATGGGCTTCAGACATCGGTTTCTCCTCTCAGCTCTGTGAGGAGCTGGCTCTGCATACTCTACAGAATGTTGATTGAGGGGTTCTTGCTGTCAGGGATCCATGATGCGCCCCTGCACTCACCACAGCAGTCCTCCTACATGTCCAGCTCTGTGTGATCCTCTGAGACGCTCTATCCACACACCTGGCCTTACATCAGAGCCCCGCTGTCCATGTGGGTGGAGGCCAAGACCCTGGAACCCTATTACCTGCAGCTCCAGGGACTCTGCCCCTGCCACTAGCCCATGTCTGAGCAACTATCCAGAGCTCTTTTCTTTTCTTTTTTTTTTTTTTTAAAAAAAGGGGGGGGGGGACTTGAAAGTCTACAATCTCCTGCAAGTTTGAATTGTCCTTAGCACAGCAGTGGAGGGCGGAGTCAGCACAGACAGGAAGCTGAGCACTCAGAGCACTCGCTCTGACATCTTAAGCCTGTCAGCACACTCATGCGGAGCCACTGAATGAGTGAACAGTAGCCCCAGTGCAGCCCACACTTAAGATTGAAGGAAATTAGGAGACTTAGCCCAGAGCACTACTCAACTAACAAAATGCCTGCTCTGCCAACGTAGGAGCAGCAGCAGAGGATTTCTGTAAGACAGAGGTCTGAATTACAGCTGGTGATGGCATTTCCCCAAACCTCAAATAAAAACAAAGCTGGTAACAGACCAAAGCACCCCAAAATCCTAGTGACAGAGGTACCCTACTTCTCTGACTTAACTGAGCAGGCCACTGACACACTGTAGCCACACTGTAGCAATGGAGAGAGAGCTGCCGCTGATCACTGGAGCCACTCACCTCCACCCCAAGGACTGGAGAGGTAGGTGCACACTGGCCTATTGTTCTTTTTCTTTTTGTTTTTTTTCCTTTATTTTGGTTTTTCGAGACAGTGCTTCTCTGTGTAGCCCTGGCTATCCTGGAACTCACTCTGTAGACCAGGCTGGCCTTGAACTCAGAAATCCACCTGCCTCTGCCTCCCAAGTGCTGGGATCAAAGGCATGTGTCACCACTGCCCGGCGGGTCTATTGTTCTTAAAACCCACCAGCAAGGGCTCCTCTCCCCAAGACAGCCCAATGGAGAGAAAGCAGAGCCAATGGCTGATCCCATTTGAGCAGGTAGGAATGGGGGAGGCCCCACCCCCTGAAAACCTCCCCCCTGCATAGCACGGGAATGAGAAAGGCCAAACAAAGTCAGGCCAGGAAAGCAAGGCAAGTCTCCGTGTTTCTGAACATCAACATACTCCATGAGAGCCAGCCATCTTCTGGAAACTTCTAACACACACAGGAATTAAGTACAAACACTTGTGCATACACTCAAGCATGCACAAGCGCACTCGCACTCTCAGAGAGGTGGACTGAAGGAGATGGCTCAGCAGTTAAGAGCATTTGCTGCCAGAGGACCCAGGTTCGATTCCCAGCACCCACACATCAGTTCACAACTGTTAACTCCTGTCCCAAAGGATTCAATGCTGTCTTCTGTCTGTGGGGCCCGTGCATACACATGGTGGACACAAACTCATGTGAGCATACAAACATAAAAATAAACATAAATGAAGCAAATAATGTACTCCAAATAAAAGTAGCGGGCCCAAGATGCTGAGAGGAGCAAAGGCTCAAGGGAAGATGGCATCTGGGCCCCAGATGTCACAAAAAGGCCAAGAAGAAAAGCCTGGTCTGTGGAAGGTCTAAGAGTGCCCCGGCCCTGGAGAGCACCGCCCCCACACCTGCTCTGTGGCTGCAGCAGTCAGAGCTATTCTCTGCAATCTGCTACAAACACCTTCTACCATTCACCAGGTCACCTTCCCAACTGCTCAAGCTGATCCCCGAGGACAGACCAGAGGTTAGGCAAGGGAAGCAGTTGTCACTGCTGGTCTGGGATGAGGAGAGCAGCTTGTAATACAGATGTCTCCACAGGAGGCCACCTGTCCACCGCTCACAGCCTTAGCTGCTCACACGGAGTAAAGGGCTCAGCTGGTGCTACAGCCCACATGCTGTCTTCTCGCTGCCTGCACCGTAAGATGGGTGCTTTCTAAGCACGCTCTCACCAGGAAGACCGATGGACATCTGCCACACCCGAACACTGTACCACCGCTGCCTTCACACAGGCCTCAGGATCACTGGCATGGAGGGTCACGTTCCTTGTCCAAAGTCTGTCACTCAACCGCCCAGCCGGAAGGGCAAAGGCTGTAGAACTTGACTAAGGCACATTAAATGAGTAATTAGTAGATGTAAGAAGCAGCAAGACCTACAGTCAAAAGAAAGAAAAGGCCTAGGGCAAAAGCCAAGTGTGCAAATCAAATCTCACCAGGAGACAGAGGCAGGAGGATCTCTGAGAGAGTTCCAGGACAACCTGCTCTACATAGAGCTTCCAGGTCAGATCTACAAAGAGTGTTCCAAAAGACAACAGCAGTCTGCAGCAAACTGACAAACACTGAAGACAAGGACAGATCACAGAGCCTCGGAGCTGGGCATGGTGGAGCATAGACAGTCTCAGCCTTCAGAGAATGAAGGCAGGACACCGAGGGCCGGATACCAGTCTGGGCTATAATGCACGAAGACCCAACAAAAACCACAGCTCAACTCAAAAAAACAACAAAAAGAAACTTGGTAATTTGGGATAATTTTCCAGGATTGGGGGATGACTTGAAACTAGGGGTCTGGAGAGACAGCTCCATGGTTAGGACCACTAGCTGCTCTTGCAGAAGACCTGGGTTCTGATTCCAGCACCCATGTGACAGGTCATAAACACCCATGACTCCAGTCCCAGGGGATCTGACGCCCTCTTCTGGCCTCTGTGGACACCATGCATGAGATGAACATACTCACATGCGCGCAAAACACTCGGACACATACCTTTTTTTTTTAAAGCCACACTATTCTTAGAAACCCTAACTGGAGGCCACATCCTTCAGATTGAGCCTCCACCCCAGACACATGATGACAGCTGGTGGGTGCCTGCATTCTCCCAGACTCTGTTGTTTGTAATGTGGGAGAGGAAGTGACACAGGTCAGGATGTTCACATCTACCCTCTGCACCCCTGGGAAGCAGGACACTCAGAGAGGAAAACATGAGACAGGGACACAACCTGCAGGAGGTTCGACTGGGTCCTGCTGAGAAATGCAAACAGCAGCTGACGGTGTTACAGCTTTAATGCTTGCATCCCCTAGATCAGCAGTTCTCAGCCTGAGGGTAGTGACCCCTCAGGGTCACATATCAGAGCACTACATTATGATTCATCACAGTAGCAAAATTTCAGTATGAAGTAGCAACAAAAATAATGTTATGGTTGAGCATCAGCACAGCATGAAGAATTGTGTTAAAGGGTCGCAGCGCTAGGAAGGGTGAGAGCCGTGGCTCTAGATCCTTCCTAGGTCACTAAGGACAGGAAGCAACACTGTGGTCACAATCAGACCAGGATGCAGAAACATCATTTTCCATTTAAGGATTCCAGGCTATAGAGACTCTCCTGCGTAGCGTACAGAAACATCACCTGTCAATAAAAAAACCTATGGCCAAGAGGAAAGTGCAGACTAGAAGGTGGGGTATCCTATAAGCAGAAAGGATTCTGGGATAGAGCCAAGCACTTAAGATTCATCCCTGGACACGAAGGAAGAAAATTCATGAAAGCTGAGCAGAGGTAACCAGCCACGTGGCAGAACTTAGATTAGAATGAACAGAGTATTAACTTATGAACTAGTCAGAGATGAGCCAAAGCTTATGGCCAAGGTGTCTGTAAACATAACAAAGGTACGAGACATTCTGACACAGGGGTGCAGCTTACAATACACACTCCATAACACCAGGGGTAAGAGAAGCAGCCAATTCAAAGACTGGCAGAGATGTCCAAGGCCCTTGAATGAATCACAGGAAGGAAATGATCAAAGATCATTTCAGGTCTCACTGGAGAAGATAGGACAGCTGATCTTTGAGACATGACAGTTTCTAAACCAATCAGAAATGTTCAAATCAATTAGCTCAAATGAAGTGAAGGGAGAAGCTTCATTTTCCGGGGATGAAGGAATACTAAGTCATCGCCTTGGAAACAGAGTAAATGGAAGAATCCAGTGCTTATTGACCTTTCTTAGTCGATCTGGACTATGAGGCAACTGAACAGACAGAGCAGGCCCTGTAAAATGTGGCTCAGCTTAGAAAACAGAACAGAAGCAGCTGTGAGAGCCGCTCTGGACTCCTTTACTCAGTTACCAGGTGTTGGAACAAAGCTCCAGTAGCTGTGCAGACCAAGAGGACGGAACCGCAGGTGCCTCGCTCCAGGGACTGGACCTAAACTTCAGCATCTGCACATCTGCAGCAAATTCAGGCCAGGGCCCTGACCTGCTCCAGAAAGGCACAGTCAGCAAAATCCAAACTACTGAAAAGCACAGGTCAGACGGCCAGCGCTCTACAACAGCCAGTCAGATGGTCAGACGGCCAGCGCTCTACAACAGCCAGTCAGATGGTCAGACGGCCAGCACTCTACAACAGCCAGTCAGATGGTCAGCCGGTCAGCGCTCTACAACAGCCAGTCAGATGGTCAGACGGCCAGCACTCTACAACAGCCAGTCAGATGGTCAGACGGCCAGCACTCTACAACAGCCAGTCAGATGGTCAGCCGGTCAGCCGGTCAGCACTCTACAACAGCCAGTCAGATGGTCAGCCGGCCAGCGCTCTGCAACAGCTGCCCGGGAAGAAACAGGGGTGGGACAGACAGACTTAAAAGCTGCTGTTCTCTTTTAAACTGCAATGCCCACCTGGTGTTGAGAGGCCTGTGTGAGCGAGCAGCACCTATAGGAAGAGACATGAGTGACCTGAAGGGTGTGACGGAGGGTACGCAGGAGGCAGAGGAAGAAGTCACGTGGCCCCGCCATCCACCCACTGCCCCGTTCTTCAAAGACTGGTGTTTGTGGAAGTTGCTAGTTTAAAGGGTAACCTGCCTTTTCCACAGTAGTTGGGACTCAGCTGCATGCCCTGGCAGCAGGTCTAACCTGTGCTCCTTTCCAGTAGCGAGAGCATCCAGTCATTAGTTATCAGTCTAGCAGGGACACACGCAGGACATGCAAGATGCTTTCAGCTGCCGAAAGCCCACATGGAAAGTGGGGGTACTCAAGTACTGCAGCTCAAGAACTAGTTAGTCTGTGTAAACCACTTAGCTAATAAAGCATCCTAAACAATGGTTTGCCCATAGACACCAGAAAGAATCTAAAAATCAAACAAAACAACCAAACAAGACACCAGGAAAAACGAGGAGGAGTATGCTTCTCCAGCCCCTGCCTGAGGTTGAGACTGCGACTCAAGCTATCTCAAGACGACAGTGGCCCTGCCACGCGTCCACCTAACCTTGTTAATGTATCTGGGAAAGTGTTGTGTCATAGGTTTCTACAACTGTGACAACCACCATAACCAAAAGCAATCTGTGTTAGGAAGAAAGGACCTCAGCTTTACAGTTCCTCAGCACAGTTCACCCCGGAGGGACATCAGGGCAGGAGCCTGGAGGCAGGAGCTGATGCAGAGGCCATGGAGGGTGCTGCTTACTGGCTTGCTCCCCATGGCTTGCTCAGACTGCTGCCTTATGGAACCCAGGACCACAGGCCCAGGGTATCACTCATTGCCCACAGCGAGCTGGGCTCTCTCTCAGGTCAATCATTACTTAAGAAAATGCCCACAGGCCAATCTGGTAGGAGGCATTTTCTCAGTTGAGGCTCCCTCTTCCTAAATGCCTCTAGCTTGTCAAGTTGACACCTGTGATGGTTTGTATATGCTTGGCTCAGGGAATGGCACTATTCGGAGGTGTGGCCGTGTTGAAGTAGGTGTGTCACTGTGGGTGTGGGCTTTAAGACCCTCATCCTAGCTGCCTGGAAGCCAGTCTTCTCCTAGCAGCCTTCAGATAAAGATGTAGAACTCTCAGCTCCTCCTGCACCATGCCTGCCTGGATGCTGCCATGCTCCCGCCTTGATGATAATGGACTGACCTCTGAACCTGTAAGACAGCTCCAATTGAATGTTGTCCTTATAAAATTTGCCTTGGTCATGGTGTCTGTTCACAGCAGTAAACCCTAACTGAATGTACTGGCTCGTTTTGTGTGTCAACTTGACACAAGCTGGATTATCACAGAGAAAGGAGCCTCCCTTGAGGAAATGCCTCCATGAGATCCAGCTGTAAGGCGTTTTCTCAATTAGTGATCAAGGGGGGAGGGCCCCTTGTGGGCGGTGCCATCCCTGGGCTGGTAGTCTTGGGCTCCATAAGAGAGCAAGCTGAGCAAGCCAGGAGAAGCAAGCAAGCCAGTAAGTTACATCCCTCCATGGCCTCTGCATCAGCTCCTGCTTCCTGACCTGCTTGAGTTCCAGTCCTGACTTCCTTTGGTGATGAACAGCAGCGTGGAAGTGTAAGCTGAATAAACCCTTTCCTCCCCAACTTGCATCTTGGTCATGATGTTTGTGCAGGAATAGAAACCCTGACTAATACACCGAGACAACCTCCAACTAGCTAGCACATACTGAGAACTGATCCAGGTCACTAATCTTACTTAGAGAAAAAGTTCACACTCAGGAACACTCTCATGAAAGGTGCTCTGAGGCAGTAGTTGGAGGCTAAAGCAGGAGGATCAGCAGAGTCTAGGAGTGTCAACACCAGCATGGGCCACCTAGCAAGGAAGCTCTTTCTCAAAATACACTTTCTGGTGCTGCTGAGATGGCTCAGTGGTTAAGAAAATTGGCTGCTCTTAGGAAGGACCTGGGTTCGATTCCCACACCCACATGGAGGCTCACAACCATTTAACTCCAGCTCCAAGTGCACTGTCCTCTTCTGGCTGGCCGGTGTAGGTCCCATGTTTACAGGGTGTGCAGACAGACATACATGCACACAGGTAAAACACCCATACATGGAAAATCAAGGTTCCTCTTCAGCAGCAGAAGAAAACACCGTCCAGCACGAGCTGGGGACCAGCCCTGCTCCACTCCCATCCCCATCTCACCCCACATTATCTGCACAGTGGGTGACAAGTTTTTCCACCTTTTTTGGTAGGAGGTGCACATCCAAATGTCATTAATAAAATTATTAGAAAACCATCTTACTTGCACCCAAATCTTCCTATAGATATCAACTGCTGGCGAGCAGTCCCCCTCTCAAAGAAGAAAACCAAGACAGTACAACTGGCTGATACAAGGCCCTGTAAAGGGCTCACCTCTCACAAAGCCGAATGGTGTAACCCAGTGAAGTCAACACTGCTGAGATTCCCACTGTTTAGCTCTGCACATGTGTGTGCATGCACACAGCACTGACAGCAGGAAACGGGTCCCAGTGGTTTGCGTCATGCCACACCCTGGGGACTTACCATAACAGTGCAGTCCTCTGAGCCGCTAGCGATGACCTGATCATTATGTGGACACCAGTCTATGTCCAGCACTGGTCCAGTGTGGCCACACACTGTAGGGTAGGATTTGTCAATTCGCCCCGTCTGAAAGAAGAGACAAAGTGATCATGTAACACGGTGTGACATCATTACATCAGCGCCTGCCCGTCACTGCCAGCCCTATCTCTGCCGTCATCGTATACGACCACATTCATCCTTGATGCCAACTAATAAGGGCCATCCACTGTCACCTCTAGAATACTCACTACTCACGGACTCCATCCGCTACAAAGACCTAAATTCCAGAACCAAAATATTAAGTTTGCATTAAAAACAGCGCAAAGAGAACTCCTTTACGGGGGTGCAATTTTATAGCAGCAACACTGTTGGCGACAAGTTTTACTAGGTTAAGGGGACCCTTGGTATTACTCAAAATGTAAAATATAATTCCCTTTTTGAAATTTTATTTTAAATTATGGGGTCTGTGTGTAGAGAAGGACCTGGAGGCCAGAGGCACAGGATCCTCTTACAGCTGGAGTTACAGGCAGCTGTGAGCTGCAAACTGAACCTGGGTCCTCTGCAAGATCAGTGCAAGCCCTCGACTGCAGAGCCCCTCCTCCCGCCCCAACATTCAGAGAAGGAGCTGCTGGGGCATGTGCACAGCTGGTGGTTTTGGCCACTGTGCAGAGGCCAAAGGGCGAGGCTGTAACGCCCCGTCAGGATGGACTTTACCACCCAGCTCCACATCCCATTAAGAAGAAAATGCTTATGCATCTAACAGCCAACCTGCTTGTTGTCAATTACTGTGTCACCAATGGGCACACAAAAGCTATTTCCTTTCTCTAGCAGGATGACGGCTGCCTGCTGTAGGAGACGCACTGCCCTGTGTGACAGACAGCCACACCACACAGATGTGCTGCCCTCTGACTCACTAGGCCCCTCCCTGCTGGAGAAAATGGTAAAATCTGAGAGTTACTCTCAGAGGAACGAAGCCAAGCTGAACTGTGAAGAAGACTCTTGAGGAGACCAGCTACCTGGAAGAAACAGAGACCTACTGAGCTGCCCAGAAAAGGTTTAAACCTCTGGAGCACCTGGAAAGGACACTCTCCAACCTGCTGAGCTGCCTGCATGCTGTGAAGTGTGCTCCAGGTCCCCAGGTTTGTGAGTTGTCACCCTACCCGGGGTAGCCTTGATGATGCAACCATCTTTGAGTCATTTCTGCTCCTATAAGTGACCCCTCACCCCTATTCCTATAAGTAACCCCGATAAAACTCACTGGTTCACCAAGATGGATTTGAGATGGAAGAGACTCTGGCCGGCTTGGACATGGTGTGTGTGGCTCTGGCAAACCCTGCCCCCCCCCCCCCCCCCCGTTCCCTCCACATAGTGTCGGGCTTCTTAGCATTTTTACAAGATAAGTAAACTCTGTTGGAAATTTGACTCAACCATGGGGATCTTCAGAAAGAGGGATGTGCTAACCTGACAAGCCCACATGCTCGGCATCAAAGACTCGGGCTTGAATCCAGGCCCCACTGCTTAGAGGTTAGCGCCAGGCAAGCCAATAGCTCATCATACCGAGTACCAGAGCTGGCTGTGGAAGGGATGACCCTATGCTGACCAAGGAGTGGAGTCAAGGAGCAAGTGACAGTGTGTGTTGTCACAGCACAGACAAGGGTTTCTGCTAAGAAGGAATTATGTGAGGCATAAAAGCCCTAACCCCGGGCCTATGGTCTACACATCTTCAGAGAGTATCTTTCCAGGCAAAAGCCATTAAATGCAGGGCTGAGGACATGGCTTGGTGGTAGACTGCTCACCTAGCATACACAAGACCTTGGGCTTAGTCCCCAGCACTGCAAGCAAGCAAACAAACAAACAACAAAAAGAAAGAAAGAAAGAGAGAGAAAGAAAACCAGGGCACACTGGTTGACACCACATCATGAAAGATTTTGGTGAAGTACAGCATTCAGAACCACGACTGTCCATGCCAGAGTGAAGACTGCCATTTCCCAGGTGTGGGCTCTCAGCCACCTTGCTCCAGCTGCTGAGCCTTACTTTCCCAGTTTTCCTTCTGTAACAGATGTGACAACCAAGGGCCAGTGTGTGTCAGTGCCCAGCACGGGAAGCACTTCAGAATTCAGCAAACACTGGGATTCACCCTCCCGTATCTGCACTGGGATCTGTGCTATCACAATGTGGGCACGGAGGCCCCCGTGCACTAGGGGATCAGGAATGTTAAACACACTGGCCTGTTCCTTCAAAGGACCCTCGAAGAAGGCTGGCAGCTGATGTGGTTAACCTGCTGACCTCTGCCCTATCCTCCATTCAACCATTTCCACGAGCTTGTCGATCTATAGGATCTACCCTCTATATGGATCGTGTCACATATGGTCAACCGTCGATCTATAGGATCTATCATCTATATGGATTGTGTCATCTACGGTCAACCATCGATCTATAGGATCTATCATCTATATGGATCGTGTCACATACAGTCGACAGTCGATCTATAGGATCTATCGTCTATATGGATTGTGTCACATACAGTCGACCTATAGAACTCACTGTCATGGAAGATGTTACATACAGTTTACAGAGTTTCGGTATAGTCACATCTTCATCTTTATTGTGTGCACTGGATTGAGTTAACTGTCACCAGAGACGATTTCACCAACTTATGCTTGAATATTCCGATAATAAGGTACTCGGGGTCAGACTCCTGAAGTTTGAGCCACCACCAGCTACTTAGTCATGTTGAACTAAACTGTGACCTCTTGGATCGATACACTCTGCCGCTGTGATGGTCACAGAGACCCCCACCCACCCACACCCCGTCATCTCTGCTTAAAGGAGGAACACTTAGACCAGGTGGGCTCACCCACAGGAGGCAGCTGGTTATCTGACTTTACCCCGGTTATATTCTATTGTTTAGGCTGGTGCAGGTAGGCTCACGGGTGTTCTGTATGACATTCTAGAAACCTCTAACTCCCATTTCACTATAGTTTTAAAGTTACCCTTTACAATGTGTGATACTCCATAGCCTAAAACCTAAGACAGAAAGACCAGAAGGACATCTGGCTTCCATGTCAATAGACAATCCCAGAACAAACGACAGATAATGTAGCCAATGGCCAAGAATTGTTCAGGTTTCATCAGAGGCCTAAGAATCTTTAGACTCAGCAGGCATAAATCTCACATAGTATTAACTTAATACTATGGTATGTACACACGTCCACACACACACACACACACACAGACCTTAAAAGCAGTCAATGAAACAGCTGAGAATGCCTATGGACACTCAGATGGATCGTATCATCACTTAAGAGTGATTCTTGTTAAAAAGCAAACAACTAAACTGGACATTTTCCACAAAAATAACACCACAAATATATCTGTTAAAAGATTAAATAATAAAAAGAAACCACCACAATCAACATGGTAAGTCTTCCAAATGAATCATGAGTAATCAGCAGTAATGATGGCTGATGGGTACAGGTCAAAACAAGGCAGAAATGAATACAATAACAAAAATAGGAGAGTGAAACCAGACGGGTCAGGAATCAGGAGGAACAAATACACATAAGAACACAAAGCGGGACACAAGGAACAATAGGCTGGAGTCCAGGAGCTACATCGGAGTCATCTGAAAACTCCAGATGCAACAATCCTAAGTCCAAAAACGTAACCTGTCAAAACTTAATTTTAAAAACGAAAGAAAGAAAAAAAAACACAAAACCTTGAAATACCATTGAAAAATGAGTTCCAGGCCATCAGGGACTACACAATGAGATCCTGGCAAAATATATGGCCTGAACCAGCTTCCCAAAGAACAGAGACAGAGACAGCACTGAGATCAACTCAGAGGGACCTGAGGAGGGAGACGCAGACTTCAGACAGGAGAAAGCGTACACTCATACCATGCAGACCACCAAACAAACAAACACTGGGCTGGAGAGATGGTTCCACAGTTTGAACCAGATGACTCTCCAGAGCACCCAGGCTTGGTTCCCAACACTGAAGTAACAGCTGATTCAACCATCTGCAACTCCAGACCCAGGGGTTCTAGTGCTTTCTTCTGGCCTCAGAGGGTGCCAGGCAGGCACATAAGCAGGCGAAACACACACATAAAAATTAATAAATGTATAACCTTTGAAGGAAGGAAGGAAGGAAGGAAAGAAGAAAGAAAGGAAGGAAGGAAGGAAGGAAGCAAGCAAGCCAGCTCAGCGTGAATCATGCCTGTAATCCCAGCACTGAGGAAAATGAGCAAGAGGCATGTGAGTTGAGACCAGCCTGGGCTACAAAGAGACCCTGTCTCAAAACAAAACAAAAGAACAAATACACACACATAGGCCAAAGAAAGAGACAAGTCTGAAAGCAGACAAGACAACAGCACAGCCAGCAAGGCAGCACAGCCAGCCAGAACATCGGCAGATGATAGGAGCAGACCTGGGAAGCAGCAGATGTGAGAAGATATTCCAGCTCACCGGTAACCAGACAAAAGCTGGTTAGAATGACAGGGCTGGGAGATGGCGCAGTGCTTAAGGCCCTCGCTGCTCTTCCGTATGGCTTGTGTTCAGGCCCCAGCACCCACGTTGGGCAGCTCACAACCATCTGTTACTCCAGCTCCAGGGAATCCCACACTCTTTGGCTTCCATGGGTACCTGCGTGTGCACACTCACACCCACAAACCAATTCAAGATGACAGGGAAGCACGTGACAGGAACCAGGCGATACCCATTACAAACAGCATACTCTGGAACATCTAACTAGAAGTACCATCGTTGCGCTCCTCCTGTGCGTGCGTAAGTGACAGGTAACGTGTCACCTCCTAAATGACCTTGGTAATCCTGTACTTTCCACATGAGAAGGGTTACTGCAAGCAGAGGCAGGCTGGAGAACCAGCTCGCTCGCTGTCCTCCATCATGGGATCAAATATTCACATGAACGTTCCCTACCACAAGCCTAAAACAGGAGGCATGTGCTCAGGGACAGTGCCGGGACCGTTAGCACTGCCGGGCTTGCCCTGGACTGAAAGGACCACAGTCTCGGACAGAAGCACATGAGCAGATCTGACAAGAGGAGCCTCTCTGAGGAAGAAAGAGTGGCAGGCCAGCCACAGCTGCTGTACTGGAAAGGGGGTGAAACCAGTATGACAAAATACTGACATCTGTCCAGCCCGAGCGTCTCACTGTATTTGATGCTTCCTATAAAAAATAGGGAAATCCAAACAACTCAATGCACTGTTATGAAGTTACACTAAGCCTTTAAATTGCATTATTTGTGTGTGTGCATGCAGGATGGGTCATGGCAGCCCAGGCATGTGGAAGTCAGAGGACAACTCTTGGGAGTCGGTGTCTCCTGTCACCATGTGGGTATCTCAAGGACAGAACCTGGTTGTCGGGTGTGGTGGCAGAAGCTCCACCCAGTGAGCCGCCTCACTGGTCCTTTGTCTGCTGAACTGTCTTGTCCCAGGCTTCTGTATGCCAAGCTACACCTCAGCAAGCCCCACTTGGCACTGTAACAGAAAACACAGTACTGAACTTGACTCCCTGGAACAACAGGTGGTGTTTTGGTCTGGGCTATGTGGGGCCACTGATGAGAGCCAGACAAGTTGAAACCGAACCTGGAGTACCAAGCCTAGTTAACTAGCTTAACTATACACGAGAAGTTTCTCTAATCACCCCAGCTTAAACAGTAGCAGCCACAAATTAATAGGTAGGTGCCCGCACGAATCCTTTAACCAGGTAAGATCTCTGAAGGACGGGCTTGCATACTTCCTTTTCATTGAAACCCCAATCGACGGGAAGCAGGAGAGCTCAAATTACCAATGCACTGTTAGGAAGTGTATGTACATGGTGGTGCTGCACACCTTTAATCCCAGCACCTGGGAGGCAGAGGTAAGTGGCTATCTGTGAGTTCAAGGCTGGCCTGGTCTGTAAAGCAAGTTTTAAGCAAGTCAATAGATATACAAACAATAAAACAAACGACAACAAGTAATGACAAGAACTAATGCTTTCAGGGTGTGGACAGGACCACTGATCATACGGAAACTTAATAATTCAGAAATAAATGGAGGCACAGTACCCAGGAGGCGGCTCTCTGAAATGTCACTGGCCATCAATACTCCGTTGGGATAGGGAAAAACTTCCCACGAGGGCACGGGCTGGGCAAAGAGCACGACAGTAGCCTGCGATCACCGGCAGCCGGCCATCACACAGAGTGAGCAACCCCGGATACTCCGCAAGCAGCTGCCTCCTCTGGCTGTGATGTCACCATAAATCCCTCTAACAAATAAATACAGCAGCCTCACACCGCAGCACTGCACCAAGGGCGCTGATTACACACAGTGGGGCAGGCACGGGCAGAGGGAGGGATGGCGGTCTGCGTGCACGCCGGACGGGATGGCAGCTCTCTCTCTTGCTCTCATGGTTTATAACCGCCAGGTGCCTTCTCGCCCATAACAAAATCAAATTACACTAAAGTACAATCCGACGTTTACCAAAGGGTATATACTATTCAGATGAGACGATCCCAGCCAGACAGCTTGGAGGTGAGAAATACCTGATGCCAAGCCAGGGAGCCTGAGTTCAATCCCAGCAACCCCTGCAGCAAGCTACCTTCCCACCGCCATGTGTGCACTTGGTACCCCCCACCACCAGTAACAAACGAAACAGTGTATCATGCGGCACTCTGGTTACCGTGACAATGGACTAATGTGTAAGGACAAGCAGACATCACCAGGGGGACATGGGAACCCAGGGCACACAGTTCCCATGTACCCCAAGCCACATGTTCACTTGCCATCCCATGGACAATGAGCACCGTGTCTACTCTTAAGGGTCTGCTACACACCTCCTGATGCCGCAGCTTATCTCAGCAGCACGCGCACATAACAGCACGACTGGAAAGCTTACAAATTTAAAACAGTTTTCTGCTATCTTTTTCTGACTAAAAGGTGACAGTTTAAGGACTTCTCCCCAATTTTCCAGTGTTCTATATGGAGTAATCTCATTTTACTAATGCTGATTCATTAAGAGTAAGTCACCTCAATGGCATCACCTAGACAGAGTATCCCCATTTTTCTTTCTAAAATTTTATTTATTATTAGTGTATATGGTCTGCTTGCGTGTGGGTGGGTGTGCATGCCATGGAGGTCACAGAGAGGTCACAGAGCTGGGGGGTCTAGAGACTGATCAGCCAGGCTTGCACAGTAAGCATGTTCACCTGACACTGCATTGGTCTGGATGTCACTGATTTGGTTTTGCATTATTTGCTTGTTTCTCTGAGACGGTGTCTCACTGTGTAGCTGGCTGGTCTGGATCCTGGGTGTGTATGCCGTGCCACCTATCATCCATCCTTTTCTAGGATGGAATCTACAGGCGTTTGTGTTCTGAGCCTTCAAGAAGGTTTTAATTCACTCACATGGCACCGTGCCTCTCTGGCCACAACCCCAAGTGGTTGAGATTACCAGGAGTCAACTTGGGTCAGTAACTGTCAAAACCATCACCAAGATTCTACAGACTGTTCCAGGCCCTGGTTCATAAATTCATGGACAGTGGTGAAATGGGTCAGGACCCTGACACTCTCATTAGTACCTGACAGATCCAGTGACCTGCTCTGAGCCAAGCAACATGAACCCAAGGGAAAATTCAGTCTCTGAGGCATGCAGACAGCTGGCACAAGGCAGAGGTGTAAGGGCAGAATTTCCACGTGGCTGGCCCGAGCTGAGGGTGACAGCTTTGAGAGCGTCCCAGCCAGCAACCCCCTGCATAGCAGTAAAGCTGATGCCAGCACTGCCATGTGCTTTGGGTCTGGGGAAAGACCTTAAAATTGCAAAACAAGACTCAGCAGGGCCCGTGAGGGGTGGAGAAGAGAGATAGGTCCAGCCTCTTAACAAAACCCAGTTAATTAATTAGAGAGCGCTTCCTGTCCTGGGCTTGGGAGGGTGGGAAATACAAACAGACCGGAAATGTCAGGAACCATAAAGCCTTATCTGGTGGCCCCCAAAAGAGACCGTTCTAACTGAGTGGACTGTAGTCCTCTTTAAGAACTTAAAATCCAGTCTAAGTCTCTAGTTCCAGTGTCTTCCCATCAGTTCCCAGAGAAAAGCACAGTGGCTTCCAGCGTCTAAGCCTGTTCCCTCTCCGGCGGTCCATACTTGGTGTACTAAGACCACACTGCAGTCAAACTGAATGTATACTGTATAATACAACACAGGGCATCCCCCACAGGCACTACCATGGAGGAATTCACCCTGTGAAGGCAGACCTGGGGCGTGCTCACCCTCACGACCCTCAGGACCCCTGTAATGTGTACTTTGTGGCTTATACAAGATCATACAGAGTAAGAGCACTCCTCACTCACTACCTGTGTTCCCCAATCAGCCAACGAGGCACACTGGAACTGGTGCTAGGAAGGACCAGTGAGCAGAGACCGGCCCCTTCCAGTGTGGAGATGTACCCTGTCAACATTCTCATTCGTTCCTTCCAAAGCCAGCAGACGACTCCAGTGACAAGCAGCACACATCCCCAGTCTCAAGTGCTCTCTGGAGATGCTGAAACAGCTGCACAGTTCATCCTAGCGTCTATCCCAAAATTCACCACGGAGCCCCCTGCTTTCTGCGTCTCCTATGAGTCTGGGCAGCTGCCTTGCTTTCCGGTCCTTCCCAAGTCCTCAGCTGTTCCTCTGTGCCTCTGGCCTAAACTGGGTATGGCCAGGCAAATGTGAGGGTCCAGAGCACCAAAGGGCTCAGGTCTCATGACTCCCAGGAGAGGAACGAGCAGCCCGGCGTTTCCAGACGTTTGCTTTTTAAGGAAAACAACGAGGACCAAACCCATTTGATGTGCCCACGTGTTAGTAACAACGAGGACCAAACCCACTTGAT
>JADRCH010000262.1:294572-368112 GCA_019843965.1 Rhynchomys soricoides
TTGATGTGCCCACGTGTTAGTAACAACGAGGACCAAACCCACTTGATGTGCCCACGTGTTAGTAACAACGAGGACCAAACCCACTTGATGTGCCCACGTGTTAGTAACAACGAGGACCAAACCCACTTGATGTGCCCACATGTTAGTAACAGTTCATTTCTGGCTTTGGGAGAATAAACTGAGGACTCGTGAACTTCGGCACAGAGACTGGAATCAAACATGTGCTCGGAAGCAGAGCAAAGTTCCAGCCAAGCACAAGGGCTCCATTCACATGCACGGGTTCAAAGGAGCCAGGAAAGGGCATCTATTGAAGTCCCTTCTTTTTCTCCAGCTTCCTTTTCCTGTGACAGACGTATTTATGGGAGTACGTGTTCTCCTGGGATCTCTGGCCTCAGGTGCTCCGCAGGGAGGAGCCATGGGGACTGCAGATGACAAGGGTGGCCTCAGCTACGGAGATGCACACATGTGTGACTTACTGATGAAACACATGGAGAAAGCTCTGCTGTAAGGGAACAGAAACACCAGCCTCGGGGACAGGGGGTGTTCTGGAGTAAAACATCAGACTGGGGCTGAACTACTCTGGGAGGGAAGCCGCAGCTAAGGCTAACGGGAGGTGTGGCCTTGGGAGAAAACATCATGAACTAAAGCACACAGGTAACCTGTGCATGACGGGCATCTCCAGAGCTGGGCTCACCAGATTCCCTTTTCTTTCCTTCATCTATGATGCGGGGTCTCTCTGTGTAGACCAGGCTGGCCTGGAACTCAGAGATCCACCTGCCTCGACCTCCTGAGTGCTGCAATTAAAGTGTATGCCACCATGCCCATCCTTTGACATAACTTTTAGATTGATTATAATGTGTACATGTATGTATGCATGTGTACAGTGGGGGCCATGTACATGCTACATCACACACATGGAGCTCAGAGGGCGAGTCTGTGAACAGCTTCTTCCTTTCTACTTCACACACATTCCAGGATTAAATGCGGGTCACCAGGCTTGTGCAGCAATCACCTTTGCCCACTGAGCCATCTTGCTGGCCCAAGTAGTGGTACAAGTAGTGGATTTAATACAGACCCAGACTTAAAGCCCACTGAGAACTTGAGAAGGTAAACTGTTAGTGTTTACCTGAAGGGAAAAAAAAAGTGAAAAAGGTAACCTGTTCTTATGCAGTACACCAAGCTGGGACTGCAGGCCAATGGTACAGCCCTGGACACACACAGGCAAGTCCTAAATCCAGTCCCGGTAGCAGCAGAACAATAAAAGCCCCACACTAAACCTGCCCTCCCCATCAGCCCTTGGCCTCCATGTGGAAGAGTTCTTTCCTATGCTTCCTTAATAATCAGTGTCCATTCTGTTTTCAAAAAATATAAGATAGCAACCTAAAAATATATATTTCCTTTTTGGGTGTAGGGGTTTAGTTTATTAAGACAGTCTCCCTGTGTCGCCTTGGCTGGCTGGAACTTACTGTTTAGACCAGGCTGGCCTGAAACTCGGAGATCTGCTTACCTCTGCCCCTAAATGCTGGAATCAAAGATACGTGCCAACCTTGACCCTAACCCTAAAGCTGGCTAGATATTTCTTCAGTGGCTCGAAGGGAGAACTTGGAAACGAAAACCTGACCTGACCATCGTAATTCCATGCGGTTCTTGTGAGCTGAGAACAAAAATCACGAGCCCACAGTGGAGTAGAACAGAGTCAGAACCGACGTTTCAGCTTAAAAGTTACAAGCAAGAGAAGCATGGATCTAGGTGTAGGATAGAGGGAATGTCCCTAACCCATCACTGAGGAGAATGGGCGCTGGTCTAGTCCATCCCGGTGAGCAGGGGCAGACGAAGCCTCTGGGACTCCGTAGTGGGAGCAGGAAACAGTAGTAGTGCCTTGGAGGACAGGAGGACGCCTCGGGGTCACGACAGGACCGGAGTACAGACCCAACCCCACGGCCTGTGTCCCTTATGCAGGACAGAGCTCGGCCAGATGAACCAGCAGATGCGTCTTGTCCCTCGCCTCCCAGCTCAGACTTCCCTGGACTCCACACCCAACCATCAGAGACCTCCAAGGAGGCCAGAGCAGTGTGCTGCATGTGTAGATGACATGGCAAAAGCATGTTCAATCCAAACTGGGTGGACTGTAAAAGCAATGCGCATGTGTGCAGAATCCCTTCTTGGCCTGATGACGGGTGGCCTGGCATACCCAGCAGGGACTCTCCGTCTCCAGAAGCCCAGGAAAGAGTTAAACATTCTCTGCACTTGACTAGATGGCTTCTCACCACACACTCCAGATCCCACCATTCTCTAAGCAGCTGTGCAGCCAATCAAAGCAGAGGAAGGAAATTATCCTGGCCAGCTGTCAGCCATGAGCACTGATGGCCATATATGGTAAAAAGCACTGTCAGAGCTTGTCAGGCCTTCAGGCCGGCTGCTGGGACATGGCAGTGAACGGCAGCAGCAGAAGCTGGGTGAGGTGAGGGGTGCACAAAGGACAGACGGCCTGCTGCTCATCTCTGGAGGAGTGGGGGAGGGTGGACACATCATCTGCTGGGCATACTCTCAGTGAGTCACAGCCCCAGGGCACACTGAGGTTCCTCTGCCAGCACTTCGTGCTTCATTGTTAACTGGGGGCGAGCAGAACAGCCCTCCTCCCTGCTCCCTCCAGCGAGACTGGAGAACACAGGCACTGAGAGAAAATGAAAGGGCCCTTCTGTGGCACTTCATGTGGTAATGAGGCCACGCAGCACTCATGTGGCTGGCAGCTCAGGACACAATTTACAAGTCATTGTTCTGCACCTGGTGCCCTCCCCCTGAATCCCTAGACCATCCCCCAGCCTTTCAAGACCCACACACTTCAGAATTTAGGTGCTAAAGGCATCAGACAGAAGCTGTGAACTGGCAGGTCACAACACACCAAGAAATGGCACCTAATAAAGCCCTCCACCATCAACACAAATGGCTATGCAGTGGCAACCAGCCACCTCTATACAGTGGACAATCAGCACAGCTCTCTGCAGAAATGAAAACCGCCTGTCAGCATCTTCAGCAACACAGCAATGCAGCCAATGCAAATCTGGCAGGTGCTAGCACAGTGGATCACACAGAACATCACCATGGGAGCCTGGGCTCCTACCGAACCCTCCTGTGAAAGGAGGAGCTTATCAGCACAGCGGCTGGCATGTAAAGGAAGCCCTGGGCAGACAGCTGCTCAGATCTCACCACAAGGCACAGCACACACTGAGACTGGAAAACTAGCACTACTGTGGGCCTATGGGCCTGTGATAGCAAGGCCAGGCTACTGTCTTAGTTGAGCTCTCCTTCCAGGGAGAGAGTGCAAAGGAGGTTCAGTTGGACTCCAAGTCCCTAAGGCCCCCAGACCTTCACATCATGGAGAGAAATAACATCGATTTATACCGGGAAGTCAGAGGAAGATGTAGACATGGAAGGTCTAAAAACCACGCCTGCAGCCTGGGACAGTCACTCCATCCCAAACTCGAGTTCTTCAGAACAGGAGAGGCAGCAGATGGACCAAGCTCAAAGGTGACAGTTCAGGAAGGACAGTCTCCAGACACAACTGGATGCTACAGACTATGGAGTCTCACTTTTGTCTGACTCAAGCAGCTGCCTCCTCCTGAGATGGCGAAAGGAAGACACCTGGCTGATGGAGCTGTCCCAGGACCTGGTTCTTCACAGGCTCTCAAGGAAAATGAAAATTTTACACAATTCATACTGGAAATAAAGAAGGAAATCAACAACAACAAATGTGGGGTTTTTTCTACCATAAAGCTACGTTCAGCTACTTCTGACTTACATGTTGGTTCACGTGATACACAGATGGTCAGATCCACTTACTCTAGCATGCCATTTCCCGAATGCCAAGGAAGCCAACCTACACTGGGAAGTACCAGTCTGGGAGAGGATGCAGCCACCGCCCTTGCCCTTCTGGAGCAGAACACCTCCTCTTCTCAGACTGTATTCCCTCTAGCTCCTGGAGGAGTACTCACAGTACCCGGAAGCAAACAATCTCCCTGTGATGCCTTCCAGTCTCAGGTGGGACTCATCAACCAGGGCCTGAGTGCTTTATGCAGTCAAGGCTCAGCCCTGAGCAGACCCAGGGCAGCGGTTTAAAATCAATTACCCAGGCAAGCCGCTCCTGCCCACAGGGAGAGCTGGCAAAGCAATGATCCTGCAGCCACTGGCAGCCGGGGTGGCACTCTGCCACTTGGTCCTGCACTCTTAGCCCGTGTGAGCTGTAAAATGCTACCTGTGGGGGTGCTACCAGCAGACAATGAGAAGCGCCAACCAACTGGTTCCTCCCTTCACAGGCAACTTGTCCAATCCAGATGTCATTTCCTCAAACAGTGAGATGACCCTGTCCCACACCAAGATTGAAATCACACCATGGTGCTGTCCAAGGACTTCCACACACGCATCCTCAGGGTTAGGGCCTGCACACACACATCCTCGGGGTGAGGACCTGCACACACACACATCCTCAGGGTTAAGACCTGCACACACACAACCATCCTCAGGGTCAGGACCTGCACACACCCATCCTCAGGATGAAGACCTGCACACACACCCCCATCCTCAGGGTCAGGACCTACACACACACACACACACACACACACACCCTCAGGGTTAGGACCTGCACACACCCATCCTCAGGGTGAAGACCTGCACACACACACACATCCTCAGGGCTGCACAGACCCTTCTCATAGGCAGTCACCACTGTCATGCAGAAACCAGGCTCACTCAAGTTTTGTGATTCCTGGACAGTGACAATCAAGACTGTCACTGTGCATTACAGCCAGCTGGGGCCTGTCCACAGAGACTTCAGTGTTATCCCCATGATGAAGTGACTAGCATCCTGACGGGTGCCTCAAGTGGCAATTTCTGGTTTCTGTGGAGACACAGTTATGTCATATGATGTTTTGCTGAAGCAGACATGTGATGTTTAGAAAGAATATAAACATAACCCTACAGACAGTGACGAGGCTCTGGCATTGGTTCGCCTTGCACTGCATTGCTGATCTTTCACATGTGGTGACTTCATAGAGAGTAACTGGCCAAAGAACTCCTCACAATATTCTGGCAGCTTCTTGCAGCTTCCTTGGACTTGCTGATTTGGCAGAGCCTTTCGGTTTCTTCTGGATCCAGCTGCTGCTGGATTTGTGTTTGGTGTTTGCAGATTTGACAAGACTGCTGCTACTGATTGTGTTTGACATTGTCTTAGTCAGGGTTTTACTGCTGTGAACAGACACCATGACCAAGGCAACTCTTACAAGGACAACATTTAATTGGGGCTGGCTTACAGGTTCAGAGGTTCAGTCCATTATCATAAAGGCGGGAGCATGGCAGCATCCAGGCAGGCATGGTGCAGGCAGAGCTGAGAGTTCTACATCTTCATCTGAAGGCTGTTAGTGGAAGACTGGCTTCCAGGTAGCCAGGGTGAGGCTACCTATGCCCACAGTGATACACCCACTCCGACAAGGCCACACCATTTAATCCTGCCACTCCCTAGGCCGAGCATATCCAAACCATCACAGATGTTTTGGACTAGACTGCTGATATCCTGACAATGAAGACTGGGATCTTCCCAAAGAACTACTTCTAAATAGGTCCACAAACCCCATTTCCTATTAACCTTTCTTTCCCCTTGCCTCCTGGAAGGTGGACTAGAAGGGAGGTCCAAGTGTTTAATTAAAGTAGGTTTTGAAAACTCTAAGCCTACAGGTGTCACATGGCCCTGAAACAAATGAATGACATTGTGGGAAGAGTTCTCAGGGAGCACCACGGGGCACCTGAGATGAGGCTGCTGTCTGGTGTGAAGAGCAGCACCGATGAGTGTGCACACCTGTACAAAGATCAATGGAATAGCATACAGAGTGACAAGCATACTGTGAGCAGACGTAAGACGCTCCTCATCACCACCAGCCCCAGCAGCTCGTGGACAAGGGGTGAGGCATGTCACTGGAAACACCAGTGGGACCAGGTCCACGTGGTCACTGTCCAGGCCAAGCAGCTCAGGCCCCTAGTAGCTAAGTGGGATCTCCTGAGAGGTAAGAGAACGGCATGTGACTGGGACTCATCCTGGCGCTACAGAGAGGCCGGGTGTACACACAGCTCACCAGAGAGAAAGGAGCCAGAGCGCTGTATTTTAGTGATAACATATACGATAAGCTGCCGATGAGGGCCTGGAGGACTGGCGTGCACAGTCTAAGATCACAACCATGAATATGAGGGAGTCGCACAGCACACCTGACTGGGCTGTGGGAACACACGTAGGCTCAGGACGTGACTCCTGCTGCTGGTTTTGCAGGAGTGGAAAGAGAGGAAGAGCATGAGAGAAAAGATCACTTTTTAATGCTGAGTTCAGGAGCTTGTTCCCCACCACCGGAACTCGGCCTTCCCTGAGGTATACAGGCCACAATTCACAGATCAACATGGCGTTTCTGAATTGTTTAACCATGACATCCACCACATGTACTACCCCAGGAGAATCCCCCTGCAGCACAAGCATGCTGCAAGTCCCTCTGCCTTCAGAGAACCCCTGCTGCGAGAGGCTTTGACCCTGTGAACTGGGACCTGTTCAACGTGGCTATGAAAAAGCTCTGACCCCACCCAGGGCCAACTTGACAGGGTCAGCTTTAAATGAGACTGATGACCGTCTCCTGAGAAGAATCTAACCAACATGTCCTTGGGTATTTGCTTTCTACCTTGTGGATATACCCAGGGTGAGACAGAGGTTAGCCACCCAGGGTGTGGCCTTCCACACAGGGCCCAAGGTCAGGCTGCACAGTGAAACTGATGCTGCCTTCTGGGACAGATGAATCCACTCGGTGCCATCTGCATTCAGCAGGTTAAGGGTGGAAACTGTTCTCAACAATTTATGAAACACTTCCTGATTGTTTACAGGCACAGCGTTGGCACCTGCAGGGGCAGAGTGACATACAAAGACAGCTCTCTGTCAGAGGCAGATGATTCAGGGAGCAAGCAGCCCCACACTGCAGCAAGGAGCAGAGGGAGCACCACCAGCTGCCAGCTCCAAGCCCATTGAAGGTTCTTGGGCTTTCTCAGACTTTCTCCCCCACTGCTCCAAGAACATGCAGCCTCCTGGAAGGACTCCCTTGAGTCCTCAGAGTGCTTGCCCTGACTCGTGCTGGTGGAGGAAATGACAGGTAGGTTCCTTCTTATACAGAAAAGGGGCAAGGTGAGGAGACACGGGCTCCAGTTAAAGTGTTTTGAGGCCAATGGGTCACCGCAGAGTAAGATAAGAACAGAAATGAAACCTCAGGGCTCAGCCTGTGTGGGGGACAGGCAGCTAAGTCTTAGGAGGGACTCACTGAGAGACATGTGAGGCACATCATTTTCCATCCCCGCTGGAGGGAGGACTTATTATGTCCATGTCTGCAGCGTCTTTCAGCATGTCTGCTGCCCTCTGAGAGTCACAGGAAGGCTGGAGTCACGCCTGTTCAGTGGTGGTTTCAGCGCAGATGCTGGCTGGTGCCTGCCTGCGTGCGGCTACACTCACCATAAGCTTTGCTCTGACCTGACTTCAGTCTTGAAAATCTCAAATGACAAGATCCTAGAGTGGGTATTAAATCTGGAGAATGGCAGGAACTCACAGGAGGCATGCATCCCACTATAAAGTCCAGGGGGTAAATGAACTGTGTATTGTCTACTGTAGTGCCATGTGTCCCCGTGGGACCTCAGCATCCTCTGATGGGTAAAGCCATCATGGTGAAGGTGACCCTCCAGACCACCTCCTCCTGCTGTACTGTGCACACAGTGGAGCCAAGAGTCCCTGGTGTCTGTAGCTGCAGCCAATGCTGACGGGCGATGCTCATGAGGTTCTGCCCAGTGCTGGGGTCTGCTCTGGAGAAGCAGATAGAGGACTAGGAGGAGGACTCTAGCTTGAGTCGGGTGGCTGCATCCTAAAGCCCTGGAGTGTGTGAGCTAAGCCTGTAGGGAAGGAATGTTTGCTGGGTACCAATCTCCATAACCTCATTGTCCTGGAACTCGCTCTGTAGAACAGGCTAGCCTCTACCCCACAGAGATCACTGCCTCCCCAAATACCAGATGATAAATTTTACAACTTAGTCCACGCGGGAGGGTCTCAGTCTTGGGGACACTAAACCTGGTGGTGCTGCATCTCACACAGAAGAGGCCTGCCAGATGGCAAACCCACAGCCACGCCAAAGCAGCACACAGCTGGGTTAGCATCTTCATGGGGACAAAGGTGTCCCCATTTACTGTCTTGTTTTTATTACCTTTCCTTCCATGTTATCTGTCAGTATTCATAGCTCGGTGAAGACGGGCTCTCATGTGTCATGACGTGGCTGGGACACGACCTACTATGACACAGGCATCTTGTTCTGTCTGACTGTTCTCTGCTACAAAGAAAGCGGATCTGATTCCCATCATCTAATTAACGAATGAGGTGAACAGTAAGATTAGTCTCAATGTTTAAGTAAAAGAATGTAATAACCCAGCACAGGTCCAGGCAAAAGGCACTCGGGCTGAAAAGATGGCTCATCAAGGAAAAGCTGCTCTTCCCGAGGACCAAGTTCAGATCCTGGGGCGCTGGAGCAACAGCTGAGAGCTCGCATCAGTCGGAGGAGTCGCCTGGGACCGGCTTGGGTTTCTGAAATGTCAAAGCCCACTCTCAGTGACGGGCCACGTCTCCTAATCCCAAACAGCCAGGGACCAGCTTTCAACCATAGGAGCCTACTGGAGCCTTTCCCAAGCAACCACCACTAGGGGTGATGCTGAACCTCGGCCTGCCAGGTAGCAGGATCATAGGTATGCATCGCCATGCTTGGCCTATGTGGCTGGGAATCAAACTCATGGCCTTGGGTGTGCTGGGCAATCATCCTACCAACTGAGCTACAACCCTGACATGACGGTTTTAAAGCACTCTTTATATTCCATTCACGCTTCCTTCAGAGGCGTGCGCTACACAAGAAGACCCTATCTCAAAAAGAACGTTTACATTCACACACTCACACACACTCACACTCATGTACTCGCAAACAAGAGCACACACACTCACATGCGCACACGCGAGCACACACGCGAGCACACACGTATAAATGTATATGCATTTATATTCTCTATCTGCAGCTATCTTAAGAACACTCATAACTAACCAGAAGGGGTGTGGTGGTTGACAGCTCATCATGCCAGGCTAGGAAGAGCACTCCCTACTGTGTATAAGGCCCTAGCCGTGGATGGGGGTGGGGTAGGACAGAGAGTCAGAAAGCCACTTGTCTTAGGACTACTATCACTGTGATGAAACACCATGAGCAAGAGCAAGCTAGGGAGGAAAGGGCTGATTTCAGCTCACATTTCCAGGTCACAGTCTGTCACTGAGCGTAGTCAGGACAGGCACTCAAGCAGGGCAGGAGCCTGGAGGCAGGAGCTGATGCAGAGGCCATGGAGGGGTACTGCTTACTGGATTGCTCCCCATGGCTTGCTCAGCCTGCTCTCTTATAGAACCCAGGACCACCAGCCCAGGGATGGCCCCACCCACAATGGCCTGGGCCCTCTCCTACCAAATTATTAAATAAGAAAATGCCCTACAGCTGGATCTCATGGAGGCATTTTCTCAGATAAGGTTCCCTCCTTTATGATGACTCTATCATGTATCAAGTTGATATAAAACTAGCCAGGATGGCTCTTCCTACTTACATATGCAGCATCAGCAAACACTTCGTGTCAAAGCTGTACTCTGAGAAAACCTGTTTTACACTTGCTGCCTGCCTATCAAGTCACCCAAAAACCGAGATAACCTGAGATCAATGCCCTGGACCAATCTTGATACCTATACATCTATACAGAGAGATTAAATAAAGGTACTGCCCATCTACACTGCAGGGACAAAGAGACAGTATGGCACAAGGTTAAAGAAGCCCTGGCCACGCCCATCCCATCACGACCCAGCCCCTGCTCAGAAAAAGTTATTCCGAGGTCAGCCTGGTCTACAGAGTGAGTTCTAGGACAGCCAGGGCTACACAGAGAAACCTTGTCTCAAAAAACAAAACAAAAAAAAAGAAAGAAAGAAAAAGTTAGCAGTCACTCCTAAACACAAAGGACCTTTACAATCAGAATGGGGAGGGGCACCAGGGAGACGGAGCCTGTGGGGGGGTCAATCCTCCACCCAGGCGAGGAGCACAGTTCTCAGAGCACCCCTCCACCTTACTTGTCTCGAGCAGGACTGGCAGGTTTTGTGGGATCTAAAGTTCAAGTGTGTGCCTAACAGGAACCGCTGTGTGCTACAGTTGTCATGAACCACAGCAGGGAGGGGTGCTTGCTTCAGCTGTGCGTCACCAGTGAGCCCGGCCAACCACTCAGGGAGCTGGAAGGCTGCATGCTGCAGTGAGGCAGCCTGGACACTTGTATCAGGGAGAAAGCTGCCCCTCGTGCCAGTCAGACCCGAGCCAGCTTGTGCTCAACAAGACAGCCTTGTCTTACTCATTCTCTGAGACCAGAGAACAAGAACACACGGCAAACCACACCTGCAGAGAGCCGCATGCCACGGCTTGAACAGTCTTACCCAAGAGCCGGGGCGCATGCGGGCTAATCCAAGCTGCCACACCTTAGCTGGGAACCTACTTACTCCTCAAGCAATGGTCTCTGACAAGCCAATAAACTGACCGTTCATATGTTGAGCACAGGAATGTGTGTGCTGACTGCTCATGTGTATGTGTGAGCACAGGCATGTGTGTATGTCAATGTATTTGTCCCTGTTACTGTTCCCATCTTGGAGTGGGTGGGGTGGGGTGCTGAAACAAGGTCCCACCAAGTAGCCTGGCTGGCCTGGAACTCACTATGTGGGCTGCCTTCCGAGTGCTGGGATTAAAAGTGTAAACCACCACACAGGGCCAATAGTAGCAATCTAATAAGATACAGCTTAGAAAACAGTCCACAATGCTGAGGTGGGGGTGCAGGGTACAGCTTTGGTGACAGAGGACTTCATTAGCATGAGTCATGCCTAAGGTTCAATTCTCCCCCCAAAAGGGTAGAAACCCTGCAGAGGGCAGAGCCAAGCTTACAAACAGCTAACCAACGCTCACATGTGATGGTCAGACAACAATGAAAGCTGACCTAGTAATGATCAGCTATCAGCAACAATGTAAAATTCACAACCCTCACTCAAATACTTAGGGTGAGACCATCTATTCCAGGGTAGGTAATTCCTGCCAACAGTGAGCTTAGGGTGAGACCGTCTATTCCAGGGTTGGTAATTCCTGCCAACAGTGAGGATGGTCCTATTTGCTATAGCTACTGATGCCACGGTGACCAGCAGCTTAGAAAGAGCAGAAACATCAGTGTTAACTGCATGGGGCTCATAGCCAGGCCTTCCACCACAGCACAGGAATGACCACCACCCTCACCTGCTGGATGGGGCCCCAGGATGTGCTTCCCAGAGTTCTGAGTCAGACCGAGAAGGAGAAACCAGCATTTCCTTTACAGATTCTGAATACAAATCACTCAGAAATCGCCTCAGAGCAGCCACCAGAGAGACTTGCTGAGAACATAGGATTTCCAGGGCTAAGAAAGTCACTTTTATATATAGCACCTTTACATTACAGAAAGAAAAATGAAGGACAGAATGGCAGATCCAAGTCGCACGTCAAGGTGACCCAGCCAGGACTCGACTCCCACCCAGAGCTCTTCAATGCCCAGGCCTCACAGACACAAAACAAGACAGGCCATTCAGACACAAAAGTTATACAGTTAATACTTACAACAGTGTACACACCGTAACGCCTGAAAACTACACAGAGCCTGGGAACCTACTGACAGAAGAGAAAAGCCAGCAACCAAGGACTCTTCTACCTCCCGATGCTAGCACTAAGTTTACACCAACGTCAGCCTCTCCTCACAGACAACACTCAGGACAAAGCCACACAGACAGAATCAAAGCTGCGAAAGGCCCAAAAGGTGGGCACCTCCCAGAGCCAACGTGTGATTCAAGCGTAACGATGAGGGACGGACTGGAGGGTGTGTGTGTGTGTCCGTCTGTCTGTGTGTGTGTGTGTGTGCATACATGTGGAACTATCTTCTGTTCTCCCCCCACCCCTTTTGAGACAGTGTCTCTCAGTGAATCTGGAGCTCACCAGTTTATGATAGACTGGCAGCCAGAGAGCCCCTAGGCTCCTCCTGCCTCTGCCTCCCTAGTGATAGAGTTACGGACGAGCATCACCGAGCCTGGCTTGTCAGGAGATATTGAAGATCCAAAGTCAGGCCCTCACGCTAACTCTACCCACTAAGCGTTCTCTGTAGCCAAGGACTCGCTACAATCTCATTCCCATAAGGATGGTTACTGAGCAACATGATACTAATACAGGCCACTTAACATAAGTAAGAACCATATCACCAAATAGGTCTCCTGCAAGAGCCATGAGGGTCAAAGTCTCCCGTGGTTTGCAGAAGCAAAGGCGGACTCACAGAGCCTTTTGTGGATGTGGAAGCTGAAGGAACTGTCTGAACTCGGTGGAAGATTAGCCATTCAGGGTTTATTTTGGGCTTCTTAATTGACTTGTTCCATTTCTTTGAAGAAAAGAATGTCTTGAATTCGTTCCTCAGTTTATAAAAAGGAAAATGCTTTAACTCCAAGCAGACAGTGAGCCCTGACCTGCCTGGCAGGCCGTGGCCATCCTCTCGGCTGGCCCGAGCCCTAGCAACAAAAGACAAAGTTCCCAAGAGCTCCTTGCTAAAGGAGTCCACGGCTGGAGACAGCCCAGTGGCTAAGAGCATGTCCAGATGCCCTAAGTTCTACTCCCTGCAACTATCTGTAGCTCCAGGGGATCCATGCCACTATCTGCCACATGCTCGTGTCCCCATGAGCACACATGCATGCACACGCACACACACCTACACGTAGTTAAAAGTAAGCCCTTGAAGGAACATACTAAACAGATGTGTGGGCTAAACACAACTGCCGTTCACTTCAAACCCTCACTCGAAAACCAGGCTAAGGCACAAGGGTAGGCGGCAGTCAACCGAAACAAAGTATCCAAGTAGAAAAAGCTCCAATCAATGGCGAGATCCATGTTGACCAATTGGAAGGTGCACTGGAGACAAGCTTCCGCTCTGATCCTCGAGCACCACCTTCCTATTTCTCCCCAGGGCTGGTTCAGCTGTAATACAAAACCAATCCAGCCACAGAAGTCAAGCACAGGCGTTAAACCAGAACAAACCAGTCATGAACATATGAGGGGGAACTACAGGAATCGGAAGCTTCCCCCACGTGATGTAAAGCTGTGCTCTTGACAAAAGGTGGACTTGGCGGGGTTACTTTCAGAACCCGGGATGCACGGTGAGACATGTCCTAGTCCCCACTGCTGCCTGTCGATCTTCACTGTATGGAAACAGCTAGCTGTCCCAACACCAACACGTTCACATAATGCCAGGGAACTAAACTCTTAGAGCTCTGGAGCTCAGGACTCACCAAATCCCCTTTCCTCCCACAAGCTAAGGAGGACAGGTGCACAAAAGCTCCATCCTATCCCCAGCTGGGACAGGAAAGGCAAGTCAGGAAAGGACCGATGCACGCACCGAGCAGTGCGCACAGAGCCACCCAGGCGGGGCCTCTCATTCCTACCACTGTTAAACAGTATAAATCCTAGGCTATAGCTTATTACCCAGAGTTGGGATAAATCTTGAATCTTGTGGGTGTCAGTGTGGACGCCTCCGACACCTGCTGCTCAGCCAACAGGGGTGGAACCAGGATCATAAACACCTAAGCAACAAGAGAGCTAAACCACAGAGCTAAAACCCATCCCTTGGGACATGTTCTTGATCTTGTGTTCCATTTACATCTCAAAACCCAAAAGGCCAGGGACTGAAGAGATGGCTCAGTGGTCAGAGCCCTTGCTGAGGACCTGAGTTCAGTTCCCAGCATCCACATAAGGCAACTTAGAAACCATCGGCCTGTATCTCCAGCTCCAGAACAGGATGCCGCTCATTCACCTTGTGCAGAGGGAGCACCAGGAAGGCCCCTCCCCCACTCGCTTCTATGATGATGGCCACGAATCTGGGGTTGACGGCACAAAAAGAACTGTCCCAGGTGACTCGGGAGACGCGGATGTCATCATAGCACTGGTCATTCTTCACTGCCTGTCCAAAGACGTGCCGGAACTTGCTCTGCCGTACCACTCGCCTCATCATGTCTGTGAAAAGAAAGCAAGATGTGTGTGAGAACCGTGTGCACCAAAGCTGCACTTCTGCAACAGGCAAGCTGGAGACAGCACCATCCGCTCTCCTAACAGGTAGTCAGACTGCAAACCCCAGGTCCCTCTGCAGCAGGGGCAGGGAGAGCCCTGCAGAACAGGTCGGAAAGCTCACAACACCCAGAGTTAGTCCAAGAGTTTCCACTTCAAGAGAAAGATTAAGGCAGGACCTGAAGGGAAATCCGCCTCTCAGGGTGTGTGGGGAAACATCCCACCCTTCCTATTTTGGAGACAGAAAAAGACTTAAGCGAAGGACCTTGCAGGTGTGAAGCTGAAGGAAGTCCTTAAACAAGATATGGTTTGGTGGCTTTCTCCTCAGCCTGCCAGGATCAGTTTCCAGTTTTTAAACACCCTCACTCACCCCAACATCAGCATCCCCCTGTCTGAGCACTGTTCTGGCTCCCTGGAGTCACTCCACAAGACCAACTATGCAGACTCAAGAGACTGCAGCCCTGTCTCCCTGTGCTGCCTGCCACTAACTACCCTCTGCCCTGCAGAGCTACTCAGAGCAACTGCTGGCTACTAAGGCCCAGTGAGGATCAGGAAATCTGACCTGAGGCTGAGAAGTCAAGAGCTCGTCTTAGAACAAGGAGCTGTAATTAAGTGGGAAGTGGCTGATCAAGGCCTCACGATGACAGTGAGTCTGCCAACTCCATTCTAGCGAACATTAAGAGCCATATACTGGGCTACAAGCCACGGCAGCCAAAGCCTGAATTACACGGCAGTGGCAGCTGGACAGAATGGTGGGAACAGGCCAGTGTAGAGAAGAAAAGAGACCAGGATGGGGGCTCGTGTCAGGTCATTCAACTGGGCATGGGGATTGTGGGTGACAGCTAGCTGAGGCCCTGGGAGCTCTCTGGGTTGCCAGATGGGCATGAACATGGAAGACTTTGTGCTTCGGGCCTCAGCCCCCCACACCTCAGGTTTCTAGCCAGCACTTGATGTAATTTTCCCGTCTGCTGCTGTACAGCTTTCTGCTCAAAAAGACAAATGGAACTCCGGTAAAGCTAAGTGGAACCGGCACATGGCCAAACCCTGACAAATTCACCGAAAACCAGAAAACCAGACCGCTGTGAACAGAAGAGGCCAACAGCTGTCTGTCTGTGTCATGTGGGACCTGAGGTGGGCAACGCTATTTCTCACCCTCTACGTCCCTCCCACTGCTAGATGCAGAGAAAGAGTTTATGCCAGAGCCTCTGTCCACCTTTGCAAAGCTTATGTGGCAGTGTCCTCCCTGCACTGCTGGGACATGAGGCTGGGCAGAGGCAAAAGCCCAGTGGCAGGCCTCCATACCCTGTGTTCTGTAGCCCAGCTGCTGTATGACCTTCCCTGCTGACTACTGGGGCTGTACACTTTGAATGCTTGGTACAAGATGCTAAGGGCTTACACTGGGCCAACAGCCTTTATTGTGAAACTGTGAGTTCTTCCTTCAGGAGTGAGTCAGACACAGCTTCTACTGTGGCAAAAACTCAAGGAACACACCTCCCTACCGGCCACTCTCCAAAGCCAAGACCTTCTCAGCCACAGGTTCTACAAGCCACAAAGGCTAGAGTCCTCACCAGCACATCTCAGCAAGCGTTTCAAAAGAGATGGCTCAGCAGTTAGAGTGTTTATTGCTCCCTCAGAGCCCCCACATTTGTCTCACACACACACGCACACACACACACGCACACGCACGCACGCACACACACACGCACACCCAGCTGCTCACAGTCGCCTGTAGCTCCTGCCCCAGGGGGTCCGACACCTTTCTCCTCCCTCCACACACACCTGCAGTCACGACCACACACACACACACACACAAGCACAAATCAATTTTAGTTAGCTGGCTATGGTGGTACATTTTTTAATCCCAGCACTTGGGATGTAGAGACAGGCAGATCTGAGTTCAAGGCCAGCCTGGTCTACTGAGCAAGAAGGCAAGGCTACACAGAGAAACCCTCAATAGAACATATAATAAGCAAACCCAAACCCAAAAAATAAAACAAAAAGCCAGGCAGTGGTGGCGCACGCCTTTAGTCCCAGCACTTGGGAGACAGAGACAAGTGGATTTCTAAGTTCGAGGCCAGCCTGGTCTACAGAGTAAGTTCCAGGACAGCCAGGGCTACACAGAGAAACCCTGTCTTGAAAAACAAACAAACAAAAACAACAAAAAACAAAAAACAAAAAACAAACAGGCCCCTCCCCTCCCTCTCTCAAACACACACACACATATACACTTGAGCATGCATACATTCGTGAGCATGCACAGTCAAACACAGACACACAGAGGACACACATAGGCATACACCTGTGCTTGTGCTTGCATGCGCACGCGCGCACGCACACACACACACACGCGCGCACACACACACACACACACACACACACACGGGGGGGGCGGGGTGCACAGGTATGCACACCACAGATAAGAACAGGAAGGGAGCCCACACTATGGATAAGAACAGGAAGGGAGCCCACCAGGAAGGAAACCCAACAACAAAGCTCAGAAGAGAAAAAGAAATCCCGTGCCACTGAGTGACCACTGTGGGCGGACCCTATACTCAGCCGAGCATCTTGGGAAGAGCTCACAAGGACAGAGGCACACTGTAAATCCCTAGCAGAAGCAGAAAAGAGAGCGTGCACACACACATGAACAAATACACATGCACACTTTTATAAAGCAGAAACAGTTTTCACAACAGTGTGAGGGTTGACAAGACAGACATAAATGAGGGCCAGGGCCAGAGGGAAAGGACACCTGCTGCACAAGCCTGGTGACCTAAGTTCGATCCCCCAACACGTGTGAAAATGGTTAAGAGAGAACCAAGCCCCCCTGCATGTGCCCACACATACAAACATGTGCCTACACATACACAGTGTACATATAAACATACACATGCCCACACAGTATACACACACAGTATACACACACATGTGCCCACATATACACACTGTACACATATGAGCATACAATAACAACAACAACAATAATAATTACATTTTAAAAAAGAACTTCAGTCCCAAGGTAAACCAATACTTTTTCTAGCCAACTGACTTTCAACACGGAAACCAAAACTACTCATGGGACCTGCAGTGTCTGCAAACAGTGCTGACACAGCAGGCCAGCCCCAAGAGCAAGCAAACAGAGAGATACTGGTGAGCAAATGGTCAAGAGTCTAGACACAAGAGCCAAGACTACAAAGCTCCCAGAGGGAAACATAGCAATGTATCTTCCCGGCCAGGGTGACAAAGCAGCTCAAGTGTGACACCCTACAAGCAACAACAGAAGAGCTGACACCTTCAAGGCCTGCACAAGGGCTCAGCGAGATGAAGGAGAACTGACCTCTCCAAGTTAGCTCTGACCTCCACATATGCACCACGGCACACACGTCTTATCAACACACACTAACTAAAATAAATGAAAATATACACAGACATTTGTTGCAAACCCTAAATCTAATAAGGCACTCAGTGATACCTAAAATATATAAAGAACTTATTAAAAAGGAGACAGAAGAGGAAAGACAATTTAAAACCCTAAAGATGGACTTGCCAGGCATGGTGGAAGCAGGAAGAGGTATTCAAAACCAGCCTCAGCTACAGGAGATCTTGCTTTTGCCTACCGTATGTAAGATCCTGGGTGTATAACCAGCACCATTCCCCAAATGGATTAAAGGCCCAAAGGGGACATCCATCTGTCCAAGGCACAGAGAAGGTACAAGGCATTATTAGTCGCTTGGGAAGTGAAAACCAAACCCTCCACGAATGGGTCCTTCGCCCCAGAATGAGAACCCAGCAGTCAGAGAATCGCTGATGTAGTATGGGCTGCTAAGGTCATGTGGCTTGAGCTTTGGAAGGGCCTTCAGTTCCTTGTGCTCTAACAGACGATTCACTGGTCTTAATAGATAAAAATGCTGTTGCCACAGAGACTGCTGCTCAGCAGTGAGCGCATACACCACACATCCTACGACCTGGAGAGACCTTGGCAATGGCAGTAAAGACGTGTTAGGCCTGTACTAGGCAAATACAGAGAGTAGTTTGAGGGCTGTGGGTTGAGAGCTAAAGGGAAAGGGCAGGAGGCTGTTTAAGACTCACTTGCCCAGGCATTGTGGCAAATGCTTTAATCCCAGCACTTTAAAGCAGAGGCTGGGCTAGTTTACTGTCAAGTTCCAGGACAGCCAAGGACACAGAGCCCTGTCTCAAAAAAACAAAGCAAACAAAACGGGGGGGGGGGGGGGGGGTTCAGGGAGGGGACAAATACAATGCCTGCAGAGGACAAAAGAGGGTGTCAGATCCCTGGGAAATGGAGTCACAGTGGTTGTGAACCTCAGTGTGGATGCTGGGAATAGAACCCAGGTCCACTGCAAGAGCATACAGTGCACTTGACTACGGAGCCATCTCTCCAGCACCATAGGCTTCTTTTCAGCGTCAAGAGACTGTTCCCAAGTCACTGTGGTAATGGCTGCACATGGCTTTGGTTCCGTAATGCACGGCACGTATGACAGTGTGTTTGTTTTTAATCTGTGCAGGGTCCGGCATAGACTTTATAGTCCTCACCAATCTGCAAACTCTACCAACTGTTACTTACGAGCCTACTGAGTTTCCCTACCCAAAGGGAAAAATCCCAACCAATGCCCTACTGGCTAGGGGGATGAGTATAACGTTCACAAAAGAGCACTGGTGACCAGGAACTCTGTGCCCTCCGGCCTCGGCAGCATTAATACCTGTTCCAACAAGGAAAAATCCGAAAACTATTCCAAAGACTAGAACTCGAAGAGCCACCAGTGCCGACAAATGGCATTCAAAAGTTCAGTTGGAAAACGAAGATGTCAAAAACAAACTAAAAAAAATTAAACATCTTATCAAACTTGGATTTTTTTTTTTAAGCTCTCTCATCTAAGTGATCAAACAATAAGTTAAAAAATTAAATGTTTTGAAGAAAAGCCAATTCCCAACTGTGTGAGAAGTCCTGAACAAGGAGATCCAGATACAATTCTAAACACCCTGCCAGAGAGAAACTGCTCATGAGGTCTGTCGAGTCATGAGCGCCCCGCCCCCACATGACCTTTTCTCCGCAGATATTGAGACCGTCTCAGACATGAGAGGGCAGAGCCAGGCAGGATGGAGACAGAGGCCAGAATTGAAGATCAGCTTGGAATCAGGAGCAAGACTCCAAAAACCAACAAAACGATAGGCCGTCAAAGAAGAGCTCAGCCAGTAGAGCACTTGGCATAGAAGGAGTGGCCCGACTCTGTCCCCAGAACTGCTGTACAAGAGCTGGGGTAACCCCAGTGCTAGAGATCCATGCTGGCCAGCTCCAAATCTGGGGGATTGTCAAAAAAGGAAGGAGAAAGGGCAAGGAAAACCACCCGAGAATGATCTCCCTGAAAACACACAAGCACCTGCACACTCACATGCACACACATACGCGCACAAAGCTCAGCAGATTTCACAACAAATTCCAATCAGTAGGAAGCAATACAAGTATGTCTTTTAATTTCCACGAAATCTAGCTGGGCATGGTGGCGCACACCTTTAGTCCCAGAACTTCGGAGGCAGAGGCAGGTAGATTTCTGAGTTCAAGGAATGCCTGGTCTACATGGTAACTTCCAGGCCACCCAAGATTATACAGTAAGACCCTGGACTTACACACAGGTGATGTAAGAACTACAAATCCAACTTAAACCCCTACAAGATACAATTTCCCACTGCCCTGGTTCCTGTAAGACTGACAGCATGCTTGGATGAGTTTCATAAAGACAGAAAGCTAGGTGTGGTGACCCATGCCCATCACAGGCTGAGAGAGCAACAGCTTGTGCTTAGGGCCAACCTGGGCTACCTACCACAGATGTGACAGTGGCTGCAGTGAAAAAGGAAAAACAAATACAAAAAAAAAACCCAACAACAACAAAAGCCAGATGTGATATCACTCACTTATAATCTAGCACTTGAAAGGCAAAGGCAAGATTAGGCTATCCTTGGCCACAAAGCAAGTTTGATGTTAGCTTGGGTTACCTGATGTGCCTGCAGGTTTTATGTTAACTATAGACATTTGAGAGGAAGGAACCTCAATTGAGAAAATGGCCTTCAGGGGATAGGGCTGTATGCAAGAACATTTTCTTAGTGATCAATGTGGGAAGGCCCAGCCATCGTGGGTGGAGCCATCCCTGGGCTGGTGCTTATTAGAAAGCAGGCTGAGCATGCCATGGGGAACAAGCCAGTAAGTAGCACTCACCATGGCCTCTGCATCAGCTCCTGCCTCCAGGTTCCTGCCCTGCGTGAGCTCCTGTCCTGACTTCCTTCGGTGATGAACAGTGACTGGAAATGTAAGCAAACAAACCTTTTCCTCCCCAGCTGCTCTGACCACCACCTTTCCTCACAGCAATCGTGACCCTGCCTAGAACACTGGAATAGCCGAGTAGAGAGGAAGCCTAAGGCCCAGCCCACACTAAATGTCCTCTCTAGGGTTGGCATCAATCTCAGAAACATGACCATTTGTCTCTCTGCCCTGGTATCACTGCCTAGGTATTGCTGAAGCCACAAGAACTGATTACTCGGTAATCTAGGCTTTTCTTTTATTTCTTAGACAGGGTCTCTCTATGTAGCCCAGGCTAGACTCAAACTTGCAGTCTTCCTGCTTCAGGATCTCAAGTACTGGGATTCCAGGCCTTTACCACCATGCTCCGTCATAACAACGTGTTGGTAGGCGGACAGTATAGACCTCGGCTTTGACTCCAAATAAAGAAAACCTACCATTTATTATACCTAACACCAAGGAAACAAGAAACTTAGATTTCCTTGTGTTGCAGTAAGCATCTTGAGTAAAGAAGCATGACCAACCAGTAGGGTCTCAGGGCCCTGCAGTTACTGCACAGGGAGAACAGTGGCGTGTTTGAGAAGGGAGGACAGATGAGACACTGCAGGGGCAGAGAATAAACTGTCCCGAAAGCACCTGAGTAAACGTTCCTCTGTTCTCTCGGTCTGTCTCCACCAATCTCATTATAAGAAAAGGACCACCATCCTGACATTTTCCTGTTTACTGAGACACTGTCGGTCTAAATAGTCACGCAGATGTATGTCTATGATGCATATGAAAGGAAACACATCCTGTGAGGAACACAGGAAAGCTCCTATCAGCAGAACCCTGCCAGCAGCTCTGCCGACACATTTCAGGGCATCGTGAGGAAGCACAAGACCTCCAACATTCCCCCAGCCAGCAGCAACCACACAAAGGCTCCAAAGCCTCTGTGAGGGACAGGCCATGCCCCCAAGAAGCTGCTGTTCTCATGACAAGTACTTCTCAACGCAGACTGGACGTGTTATATCAAAGGAGCGGCAGGAGCTGAGAGACGGCTCAGCAGCTAAGAGCACTGGCTGCTCTTCCCAGCAGACTTGGGTTTGACTCCCAGCACCCACATGATGGCTCCCAATTGTCTGTAATTCCAGTTCCAGGGAACCCAATGCCATCAGAACACAAGTGGCACAAAGACATGTGTGTAGGCCAAGCATATAAATAAACATTAAAACATAAACTACAAAAACAAAAAACACCACCACCACAAAACAAAACACCCAGTAAGGTAATAGCTGAGGCAAATGTCTTAAACTCTGGAGTCCCTCTTAAGAAGTAAGAAATGTAGTAACCTTGTCCACCCACGTGGAGGGACATACTCACAGAGAAGATGAGCAAAGTAGATGCAGGGGATCCCTGACTAAACATTTAACCCAACACCCATCATTTCTGTCAGGAGGTGGCTGGCCTTTAATTTGTCTATCAACGATGGACAAGGCTCCTTATAAATCACACACTTTCAACACCCACAGTCACAGGAGACATTTAAAGAAAGAAAAAAGGCCATGTGTGATAGCTTATACCCTTAATCCCAGCACCCTAGGGAGAGAGACAGGTGGTTTCTATGTGAGTTCATGATCCAGCCTGACTTACAAAGCAGTTCCAAGCCAGTCAGGGCCACATGGTGAGACCTAGTTTAAAAAAACAAGACTTAATAACTAATTATGTATGTATTAGTTTTTACGTTTTATGTGTACGGTTGTTCTATCTGCATGTTTGTCTGTGCACCTCACGCATGCAGGCGTCTGAGGTCAGAAGAGGACTTGAGACCCCCTCGACCCCCTGGAGCGGTAGTAACACATTGTTGTGAGCCACTGTGTGGGTGCTGGGAACCAGACCCAGGTCCCCTGCAAGAGCAATGAGTGCTCTTAACTGCAGAGCACCCCTGTATTCTCTAATAAAAACTATTTTAGAAAGAGGACCACACACAGCAAGTTACACACAGCCAGATGGGCTAAGCCATGGCTTTGGGGAGGAATAGGAGGAAGCTGTATGCTCCACCCTTGCTGGGCTTGCTGAAGGCATTCCCGTTGGAGACTGCTAGCTCAGTCCCTAACACAGATGCTGCAAGCACAGGATGAGCTTCTGTGTGTTCAGCATACCACGACAGAGAATGCTAAGAACAGTCAGACTCAGGAAAGCCTCCAAGTAACTTCTCTTCAGCCAGGGACAGACAGACAGAATGGGCTGGTGCATGTTTCAATTCCATAGCCCCAGACAATCTAGTTCTAAAATGTTTCTAGAAACAAATACAAGAAAATAGACTTAAACTGTAGTTGCCGGGGCCAGGCCTGGGCCACAGGAAGTCTGGGGCGGAATTGCAAAGCACTGGCTTCCAGGCTTGGCATTTTTCAGCTCTCTCTCAGAGACATCATACAACTGGCCCAGAAAGAATTACTGAGAGTCACAGTGACCAGAGCCACAGAGCACAGCCAATCGACTTTCCTGCTTTCTCAGCACTAAATTCCACATTACGCATCCCTTCCACTTCCCAGTCAGTAGACAACACTCCTCAGAGCCCTTCCCTGGGGTGCTGCCTCTAGGGCCACAGTTCCACTCGCTGGCTCGGTGATATCTAAATACGAAACTACACTTTATGAGCATAAGAACAAATGGAAAAGCCAAAATTCAGATGCGTTCTGGAAACCTATACTGAGATGAAGCAAAGAAAGCAATAGCCACCCCCACCCAAGGAAGTGACTCCTCACTTCCGATTTCAAAACTTTGTAACTAACCATCTGAGATCATACAATGATCACGAAGCACTAGAAACAGATACACACACGTGGATACACACGCATGTACACAGACATGTGCACACGCACATACCAAAAAGGCAATCCCTAAAGGCTAAATTGTGCGAACAGTTCTCTACACTTCCTGAAGCTTTCTAGAACCTTCACATTTACAGCTTGTACTCATTTTAGGAAAAGAAGCTAGAGACTACCTGAGGCAAAGCAGGCACACTTACTGAGCTGAAGATGGCAACAACATGCAAATGCATGCCCATCACCACGACACGAGATGAATCTGGGTGACACGAGCATGAAGCAACTCTGAAGACCAAGAACTTACATCCACACTTGCAGCCAGAAACCCTCTGAAGACCCAGGGGGCATTATGACATTGTAAGCCACCTAAGGAGGAGCACGGAGTGGCACACGGAGGCTCTGTGATGATTAAAGCAGGGCACTAGGAGACAACCCTAGTTCTCCAACGTCATAGGACATGCTCTGACTACAGAGCTAACACGCAACGATGCATGTTCAGAATCCCCCCTCCTAAGGCCCTGCCAATCACCAGCTTCTTTATGAAATAACTGCCTCTCCCCTTGCATCTGAAGACAGCTCAGGTTCTCCCTGCCCCAGAGAACACACGGCGGCAGCCCAGAAACCATCGTGGCTGCAGGCATCTCCCAGAGGCCTCTGTAAAGAGCTAAATTGATCCCAAGAGTGCTCAGGCTGAGTGCAGAACTTCTGTAGATATGAACAGCCCAGAGTGTTTCAAAACATTCCTGCTACACTGATGACCTACTTTTCTTATCATGGGGGGGGCCCTCTAAATATGACTGTCCAAACTTGCTAAGTCTGTTTTTCATTATTTAGTCAATGAAGTCTCTCTCGCAATAAAATTTTAATAATTCTTTGGAAATTTTATTGTTTCAAGAAATGAAGTGACTGGATTCCCTGATCTGAATAATAAGATAAAATAAGAAGGCACGTTTATAAAGAACCCCGTAAGACCAGCCACAGATACAACTAGCAGCATCACAAAACAAAACAAAGCCAGGAGTAACCCAGGATGCGGAGGCTGGAAGCCTGGGAGTGTTAGAGGCCAGCCTGGCAATGCAGTCAGATACTGAACTTCTTAAAGACACAGCTTCAGCTGAAGACGGCTGGTGTCTTTCTAAAACCTGTGCCAACAGGGTTGTGTGAACACACACTCCTGATGAAGAGTCACAGGACGCTGCAGGTGAACACAGACACCATGGTTCTGGTAACAAGACAAGTTCACCCTGACTGTCACCTGCCTGCCTAAGCTATTCTGGCTATTGTTTCTTCGGATATAAACTGGAAAACTGTTTATAATAAAATAAAATGAACTGATTCTTTTTTTAAAAACAAATATATTTTTTTAATTTTTAATTTTTTTCTTTTCTTTTTTGTTCCAAGACAGGGTTTCTCTGTGTAGCCCTGGCTGTCCTGGAACTCACTCTGTAGACCAGGCTGGCCTAGAACTCAAGAAATCCACCTGCTTCTGCCTCCCAAGTGCTGGGATTAAGGGCGTGCGCCACCACTGCCTGGATGGACTGTTCCTTTATCATCACGCAAAGCCCAAGTCTTCAGTCTATGCCTCCCTAGGAAAACACGTGTGGGCCATGGAGAACAAATGCATTTCTAGCGTCTCACGGGTCACACACATGACACACTCAGATGTGAAGGCCCTTATCCTTCTAGTTGATTTCTTAAGCCCCAGACATGTACCTGGACCACACTGGCCACTGCAGGAGACTGACACGCATCTGCTGTCCCAGAAGCTAACTCCAGGCATAGGCAGATGGGAACTGGACAGGAGGAGGGTAACAGGATGGGGCATGGACATCAAGGGGCAGGCCGTCTGATCATGGACGGCTTCAGGAAGCCTGAGGGTGGAGCCCAGGGCGAATGAGGGAAAAGTAGGGCAAGACACCAGCATGTGAGGATCACACAAGGCTCTACACAAGCTTAGGGTTTTTTTCACCTTTCCCTGCAATAGGTTAGGAGAACATGCAGCAATATTCTCATATTCTCATATTCTCTCTCTCTCTCTCTCTCTCTCTCTCACACACACACACACACACACACACACACACACTACTGTTGAGAAGCCCAGTGTCTGGCACGATCACTTTAGCATCTGCAAAGCTCCTCCTGAATGCAGATGGAGACTGGACATGCAGGCAGGAGCATCTGAGAGCACTCAGGGATGGAGGCACTGTCTGAGCCAGAAGTGTCCGTCCCAGGTGAGCCAGGAAAAAGGGGTGGAGTCAAAGGACAACAGCAGCTGGATTTCAAACTCCTTATTTGATAAGAAGGGCATTAAAACTGATTCTAGCATTAGAAAAGATTACTGTGACTGCAGAGGCATGTGGGCTATTGTACATGTGTGGGGGTCAAAGGACATCTGGGGAGTGTCTCCTACTACCTTGTGGGTTCTGAGGACTGAACTCAGTAGCTAGGCATGCAAGGCAAGCACTTTACCAGTGAGCTGGCTCACTTTTGATCCACGCAGGCAGTGCCCTCCCGCCCAGAGCAAGAGGCAAGGACCGCTGACCTCCTACCTCAGCAGCCGCTGACCTCCTACCTCAGCAGCCGCTTCAAAGAGCCTCTTCACACAGCCAGGTGCACAAAACCAGCACCCTTTCAGACTGGTGACTAGATCTGCCCCTTGAGGCAGGGATACAGCTCAGAGGCGAAACATCTGCTTAGCATGTAGGCTGCCTCAACCATTGCATGTGTGTGTGTGCGCGCACACACACACACACACACACACACACACACACGGTACTTTGCCTGAAATAAAGTGTACTGAAAGGAAATAAACAGAGACGGCTTCTTGAAAATAAAAATCAGGCTGCGTGTTGTGGTGCAGACCTTTAACCCCAGCATTCAATCTACAGAGCAAGTTCCAGGACAGCCAGGGCTACACAGAGAACCCTCGTCTCAAAGGGAAGGAGGGAGGGAGGGGGGGAGGAGAAAGAGAGAGAGACAGACAGACAGACAGACAGACACAAAAAGAAAAATTCTCTAGCCACAAAGGAGAGCGGGAAGCATAGCATCAAGTGACAGTAATACTATCATAAGCAACTGCATTTACAGTCTGTAGGAAATCTCTAAAAACTACTAGAAATAACAAACACCTACAGATAGACAAATGTAGTCATCTTTTAAAATTGCCGGAATGGCATACAAACACCCACAAATACACAAAAGCAATTATGAAACAATCCACTCTTGTAGCCATTTGTAACTCTGAAGCCCATCTTCACTACAGTGTACAAAGGAGTTCTGAGTGGCTGGACACTGGCCAGGTGAAGCAGTGACACCGACCTACCCAGTGCACCTGCACTGCAGTTCCTCTGGGGCTGGACTAGACCTCTCCACAGGCTTCCTCTGTCCCTAATCCTCCAGGGTGCGCATGCAGGGAGGACACTGGCAGGGTAGACCATGTGCTAAAGGGAAGGGCACTGCAGGGAACGCTGATCCTTACCTGGATACACACTAGGTTTTTCCTGAATCCACTTGGACAATGACTTCAGATGATTGAAAACATCAGCCAGGAAGTGAGATTAGTTCGTGTTTAAAGCTAAACTCACTGGCCAGAGCTACGAAACAAAGCTGTAAGAATTGCTAGCTGGATGAGGTGCTGGAGCTTATGACCTCAGCGCTCCAGAGGCCGAGGCAGGAGAATCTGAACCTCAAGCCCAGCCAAGGCCACACAATGAGTGTGAGGCTAGCCTGGGCTACAGAGCAAAACAAACAAGGGGCTAGGAAGATGGAGCACTTGTTTCAATCTCCAGCACCCACAAAACCGGGGGGGGGGGGGGAGAGAATGCACATGCTGGAACTCCAGCACTGTGGGACTCATACAGGCAGGTCCTGAGCGATCTCTGGCTAGCAAGCCTAGCTGAAAAGGCAGCTTCTGATTTAGGGAGGACCCTGTCTCAAGGCAGTAACGCAGAGACTGTCAGAGGAAGGCTCCTAACACCGCTCCAGCCTCCATACACACACATGCTACTGCACGACATACAAACCCCCAATAATGACAATATTCTGAATTTGTTCAAGAACTCAACCAAGTAAACTCCAATACCCACAATGTGGGCTGGCAAGATGGCTTAGTGAGAGTAAGTGTGCTGGTGGATAATATTCATAACCTGAGTTCCTAAATTCCCCCTCCCAGACCCACAGGTTAGGAGAAAAGCAAGCTCTGTAAGCGGGCCTCCCACTTCCAACCTTCAGTGGCCCAAGTGCTAACTCAGTTAATACAGGTGATTTTTTTTGTTGTTTTTGCTTTTGTTTTTTGTTTTGTTTTGTTTTTAAATACATGCGAGTCTCTACCCACAAGCGTGGTGGGTGATTGATTATTCAACTAACACTAGTTGAGCATCAGCTGCTTGCCAGCCAGGCTATACGGAGAAACAAAGGCACAAAGAAACTGAAGGTTCTATACCTTCAAGAAATGAGGAATATAATGTCACCAGTGTCCCCTTCTCCAACTAGAAAACGCTTAGTCTTTGATTTCTACTGCCTTAATTCCAAGGTGATTGCTAGCTGCTGCTGGTAGAGGCCACTGACAAGACCACGGACGGGTCTCTGCCTTTGTGGCACCATGTCTAAAGTATACTTTTTGGTTTTATTTGTTCGTTGTTGGTGTTTTCGTTTTTGAGACAAGGTCTTACTCTTTAGCCAGACTGACCTCAAAATCACTCTGCCTCTGACTTCCAGGTGCTAATACTTCAGGTGAGCTGCTATTCCAGGCTACTGTACGTAATTTAGATGCTATCAAACACACTGAGTGATAACAGATTCTAGTATCACCACCTCCCCCACTCCGCACGGTTTCCCCAGTTACTCTTGGTTTAGTCCAAACCAACACCACCGCACACCTTGAGACCCTGCTTTGCCCTGGACATCCCTCAACACGGACTGTCTGAGAACACCTGAATTCCTCCGGGCTCACTCACACACATCCACATCCAAAGAATATGCACACAAGATGTCTACGGAAGCTTTGTGTTGTGCTTTTAAACTTTCGAAAGGCCTTGAGTCTCAGCACTCCAGCAGCAGAGGCAGAAGGATCTCTGTGGATTTGAGACCAGCCTGGTCTACATAGTGAGCTACAGGACAGCCAAGACTACACAGAGAGACCCTAACAAAACAACACACTGGACACTGGTGCTGCACAGCTATAATCCCAGCACTTGGGAGGCAGAGGCCAGCCTGGTCTACAGTGTAAGTTCCAGAACAGCCAAGACTATGCAAAGAGACCCTATCTTGAAAATAAACAAATTAATTAACTAATTAAAAGCTAAAACGTAACAAACTTTATGAACCAGAAACCACTTACTTACACCAGGAAAAATCAAGTCCCTGACCCTCCTACACTTTGCACAGGGCTGTGTCTGAAAGACAGCTTAGAAGCAGCTGCTCCAAAGCCTCCACAGGGGAAGCGCTGTAAGGGGTTTACAGAGGAGCAGAAAGCCAGGCAGGGAATAGGGTGCCTCTGGCCACCGCAAGCCTGTCTCAGCTGCCACCCTTCCCTAACGGTCCCAGAAGCCACTGTGCCTTCCCACTACAGTCCCCAGAAGGAAGAGAACCGAAGGAGGAGGAAGGTTGTGAACAGCAGCAGGCTCACTCTCTGACAGGTGACAGGACATGGAACCTCTTCCCTTCCAGCTGCAGGGCACCTCTGTGTGGCTCAGCCTGACCCCTCATCCACTCAACTGTTCTCCTGCAACCTTGTTACCCTGAACACATACAGTTCAGAGAATCTGTTCAGCAACAAGAAAACTCTTTTTCAAATTTTCTGGGCTGGAGAGATGGCCCAACTGTTAAAGCACGCACTACTCTTACAGAGGGCCTGAATCCGATTCCCAGCACCCACATCGGGCAGCTCGTACCTGTCTTAACTCCAGCTACAGGGACTCAGCACCTCGGGCCTCTGTAGGCCCCAGCACGCATCAGTACCTACCCCTGACACACACATATAACTAAAAATAAAATACAGCCGGGCAGGGGTGGTGCAAGCCTTTAATCCCAGCACTTGGGAGGCAGAGGCAGGCCGATCTCTCTGAGTTCGAGGCCAGCCTGGTCTACAGAGCGAGTTCCAGGACAGCCTGGGCTACACAGAAAAACCTTGTCTCGGAAAAAAAACAAGACAACAAATATTTTTCCTAAAAAATTATTAGCATGAGATCAACTGACAGACCATTTGCCTAGCACAAAGCCCAGGATTGAATCCTCAGAACTACATAAATGCTTGTTTATAATCTAAGCATTCAGGAGATATATAAGATGACTCTAAGTTTTCGGCCACCCTCCACACGGGACATCTGTGAGTGGACTGACACACAGCATGTCACTGGTTAGTCTGTCATAATGAGGTCAGTAAGCACATTCGCTTGGCTCCCACCATTCAGAGGTCAGAGCAGACAATGGAGGGCTGCTCAGCTGAGGCAGGAGGCCTCCGGGTACATGTCCTGAAGAGAAAGGCTAGGAGCTGGAGCATGGGTCTTCCTCCTTTTCCACAGACTCTTGGCAAGCAAGACCCAGAATTCCACCACCACCATTAACAGTTTAACACTGCTGTGAGTTGAACAGACGCTCTCTGTGGCTGGGGTTTGCAATGCTGAATCTATATCTAAAAAGCCATCTGAGCCCCAAACACCCAAGTCAGTCTCAGGACTAGTCCTAAGTCAAAGAGGGCCTGCAGACACTGCTTGCCCCCAGACAGGCCGAATCTGGGTTCAGAGTCATTCAGAAGACTGCATGGGTCACAGCTAGTTCCCCGCACTGTGTAGCTCAGCCCAGGGCATTTAAAACACCTCACACTGCATGAGACTGAAGCAGCAATCTCAAGGGGAAAAAAAACCAAGACTTCCAACTTCCTGCTGAAGCTTTGCTGTAAAGCTGCAGTGGCCAGCACAGGAGAGAACCCAGAGCAGCCAGACACCGTACTGTAAGAGATGACGACGAGCCATCGAGCCGGCCCAGAGGGAAGGCACTTGTCCCGAGAGCCTGCTGACCTGAGCGTGATCTCTAGAATCAAGATAAGGGAGAGAACCAATACCCACAGCACAGCACACACACCCTGCTGCACACACATCATGCACCCACAAACACACAAAGTACATTTTAAAAATTAAAAATAAAATAAAACCAGACAACACATCTTTCCAAGGATCATCCAAGGAGCAGTGGCCTGCTCTTGTTGGCTCCGGCGCCTCTCTTGCTTGCCAAGAGAAACCAAGACGGGATTTTAAGCTAAAGATACCACTGACCACAAAATGAGTTCAGCGGCTCACTTGTAAAGCAACTGTCTTCATAATCCCCAGATGGGTCCTCAGCTCCAGGTGGTCACCCTCAGTGAACTCACAGGCACATGTACAGGCACACAGGCACACAGGAAAAAAAAATGATCAATTTTGTAAATAAAAATTGAAATCCTTCTGCTCAAGGGAGTAAATTTTTAGTGAAAATGTAGATACCACCCAAAGCCTTTATGGCCTTTATTTCTTTAAATTCAGAAATCTCACTGAAGCGGCCCCCCCTAGTCTGGAGTTTGTCTATTTAATTGTAGAAACACTGTTAGGTTTACGTATTTTTATTTTGCAAGCATGGGCGGTTTGTCAACATGTGCATCTGTCCTACATGTTTGTCTGGTGCCCTTGAAGGTCAGAAAGCCACTTCGGGTCCCCTGGAACTGGTGTTATATGTAGCTGTGAGCAGCCACGTGGGAGCGGCCAGTGCTTTCAACCACGGAGCCATCTCTGCAGCCCTAGCTGTTATTTTTATGGAAGAAATGTTTAGTTCTGGAAAAGGTAAACGCTTGTACATTTGTCGGAGGCCAGGGGCACTCCCCGCCCCGACCCTTCCTTTAATATAGGTGACCTTATGTATGTGTGGCCATGTGTGGCCTTCCTGCTATGTTGGTTAGAGAACTGGCCTGAGAGTCCAAATCAGAGGCTGGAGAGAAACACTGCACATGAACAGACACAAATACTGACCAAATGCGCTCGTCTGGTCTGAAATGAGCACTTGGACAGACTGAATACAAGTCTTTAACTGGAGCTTTTCCTTAAATCTGAGGTACACAGCCGGGCAGTGGTGATCCCAGCACTTGGGAGGCAGAGACAGACGGATTTCTGAGTTCGAGGCCAGCCTGGTCTACAGAGTGAGTTCCAGGACAGCCAGGGCTACACAGAGAAACCCTGTCTCGAAAAACCAAAAAAAATTAAAAAAAAAATCTCAGGTACACTGCTTCCAGCATCTCTCTGTAAGCATTACAAACATTAATAAAGTCCTCATCTTTCGTACTGTATGAACGTTCTATTGAAATAGACACTGAAATAAAAACAAGGTGAAATTTAAAAATACAAACAGAGTTTAACACAAACCTCCCTGCTTAACCGTGGCGCTGACAGCTCCAGTTCATTCACGAGTGTACCCAGACCCCACTGGGGCAGCTCGCACTCTTTATGAATAAATCAGTCTCCATTCTTTAAGTCCCTAAGAATGAAAGGAATTAGAATCTTTAACTGGGAAAGAATGCTGCCTTTCGGAAAAGGACTTTAAGTGTGTCTGGTGTGAAGTAAGCAAATAATGATTAACCCTTCGTCCTCGGGAGAGCGGCTTGTGGAGGGCCAAAGGGGAACAGCTGGCCAAACCCCTCAACACGTTCGCCACGTGCCCCAGAAATGACTACAGCTCTGCTCTCCTGGGATGGGGGCCCTCAGCAGCTGTCAGCACCTGGGGACTCACAGTGGCTCATCCGCCAAGCCACCGTGTGACCACACTCACATGCAGGCCTTCTCGGCTGCCCAGTGGGAAGTGGTGATGATCACATCGGTTGTTCCAACAACAGCCGCAGGTGCTGTTCCCACCCAAACTCAGCAAGACAAGATAAGCGCATCTTTAACTGACCTTTAAAACATTTTTTAAAACTGTGATCAGGGTTTATCTTACTGAAAAAAATAAAAATGACTAATACTGTCTTCAACCCCTGGCACCATTAATTAATTAATTATAACCAGCCAGATGTGACCAGATACATACCTGCCACCCCAGCACTCCAGAAGGTAAGGAAAATGATCTGTGGGCCATCCTGGACTACAGAACAAGTTCCTGGCTAACTTAGGCAACCTAGCAAGATCCTGTCACAAACAAAACTAGGACTGAAGTCTACAGCACAGCTCATGCAAGACTGGCCACACTGCCACGTGCACCCCAGAGCCCTGAAATGCTGCTGACCGCCCGTGTTTGAATCCAGGCGCAGCCAGAATATGTGAAAGGAGCCTGGGGCAGGAAACTGCAGTGACAGCCCCATACCTGCTGTTTGTAGGTCTGGCAGAAGCCCAGGGTGGAAGCTAGAAGAAGGGAGACATTAAACTGGGTCAGACACTAAAACTGGCAGGGTCGGATTATAAAAAGGATTTTAACGTAAGGGCCCGTACTGTACTTCACAGCCACCTCACCCACCTCACCTTCACACTACAAATGAGATGGCGGTGGGCACATAGCTGAGCTCCAGCTCCTGGTGAGTGCATTGCCAAGGCTCCAGAGCACAGCCCTGGCATCTGAAAAGCCAAAGGCAGAGCAGCCTGCTGTCTCCAGCTCTGCCCATGAGTAGAGCCACCAGGAAGCTCAAAGCTGGCTGCTGGGTTCACAGAGGTCTACAGTAGAGGAGCCTCCCAGGCAGCCAGGGTGAGGAGGACTCTCAACCTCGAAGTGGACATACTCCTTAAAGGGTGGTTCCATGCTGCAAGATATGTCATTCACAGTTTTTAACTCTTAATATTTATTTTATTGGCTTTTTTACCCCTTTTCTTTCTCCACCTGCCCCCCCTTTGGTTTTCTGAGACAGGGACTCTCCACATACCCTGGCTGTCCTAGAACTCACTCTGTAGACCAGGCTGGCCTCGAACTCAGAAATCCGCCTGCCTCTGCCTCCCGAGTGCTGGGATTAAAGGCGTGCGCCACCACTGCCCGGCCCTTTTACTATTTTAATGTATTTGTGTACACATGCCCAAAGGCCAGAAGTGTCTGATTCCCTACAGCCCAGCCAGCCATATGAGCTCAGAGCTCGATGAGTGCTTCAGTGCAAGTCTTCCTAACCCTGAGGAGACTAATGGGTACCTGGAATTAGAGCCAAACAGATCAAATGACCATAAGCATAAGGCGGAGACAACGGACACATGCTTGAATAGGCATATCCAAATAGAGAGGTGTGAAACCACGGCCTCAGTGTGAACAGGCATCTCCAGACAGACAGGTGTGAAACCACGGCCTCAGTGTGAACAGGCATCTCCAGACAGACAGGTGTGAAACCACGGCCTCAGTGTGAACAGGCAACTCCAGACAGACAGGTGTGAAACCACGGCATCAGTTTCATCACACCCCTAAAGTTAAACATTCTTCCCCTGCTGAGCCTGAACTTGAATTCAATGTCTAAAATGCTCAGGACAGAGGCTGCAGACCCGACTCACTGAGTCCTGTGCTCTTACTGCTCTTGGGGAGGTCCCAAAGTGTAGTTTCTAGAACCCATGACAGGCTGCACCCAACTGCCCATAACTCCAGCTCCAGAGTGGATCAATGCCTTGGGCTTCTGCAGGTGCCTTCTTTACCACCCTGCCGCTGCAGTGAGTGAAAGATATCATCCCCAACTGGTTCCTCCGTTTGCAGAAAGATTGTAAGGGAATGTTTTACTTAGACTATCAGAAATGAGCATAGCTAAAGAATACTCACTGCAGTCAGGTCCGGCAAGAGACACTAGAAAGTATAAACAGAGGATGAAAAGACGCCTTTAATTAATTCCAGCACTCAGGAGGCAGAGGCAGGGGGGTCTCTGTGAGTCCCAGGCCAGCCTGGTCTACATACTGAATTCCAGGACAGCCAGGGCTACAAGGTGAGACCCCGTCTCAAAACAAACAAGAACAAGTCTGTCACCTGAGGACTCAAGGTCCACCCACTCTGAGTGCACCAGTCCAGCAGGTGCTACCCCCGACACGTGCCATCAAGGCCAGCCTGTAGGCAGCCAGTGGCTCAATCATATCAAACCATTGGCCCTGGTGAAAGAGGCTGTGTCAGAGGGAGGAAGCCCAGACAAGTACGCCCAGCCTCAGGGGAAGGCCTCACTTCAGTTTTACAACTGAGCACTTTTGGAGTAAGAAGATGACTTGGGTGCCAGAAAGGTGGAGGGGAATTACCCATCCTTCTTGCTCTTTCTATAAAGGCAATAAAAATGTCAGTAATCAGGAACCTTACTGTCTTCAGGGTCACCTCAGCTAACTTCTCTAAATTATCATCCATTAGCCCAGTAAACACCCAGTGAGCACTGGTGACTAAGCTATGAACAAAAAGGCAGAACCTCAGTCTACCTTCCATGGGGCTCGTCCTGGCCTTCTGCCTCCGCCGAGAAGACAGATTCTATCCTACCTGCTCAAATCCAGGCCTAGATCCTTGTGGCAGACAGCGGTGGTAAATTATGATATTCAGGGCAGGGACAATGTCAGCTACTGTGAAAGAGTTGTCAAGGAGTCAACCTCCCAAAGGACAAGAAGGATCCAGAAAGCAGGAGGGAGTGAACTATGAGCAAGCACATCAGGAGACCTGGGAACCGACCATTCAGGGAGTGGCCCGGGGAACACGCAGGAGCAACAGTGCAAGACGGGGCAGGTTACCATCAGAAACTATGGCAGCACGGCTCAGTGGCTGAAGACATTCACAATACAAACTGCAAATGAGAGCTGGAGGCCTAGATCCCGCATCAAGCTGGAAGTTGTCTTCTGACCTCCACAGACACTCTGTGGCCTATGTGCCTACATATGTACACCATGTATATACACATGCTCGTACATACGAGTGTACACACACGCACACAGACATGCCATTCACATACCCATACGTCATTCACACACGCACACACACCACTCACAGGCACATATCATCATGCACATGCACACTCATTCTTACATACACTAAATGAAATAAAAATCCGAACTTATTTTATACGGTGGGCAGCTACAAGATTAAAAAAAAATCAACTTTTTTTTGTTCAATAACCCTCTCGGGGATCGAGTCAATTCATTTGGCTTACATTTGGCTTTTAATTTACATAACTAAACTGCCAAAGCACTTGGGAGGGTGAGGCAGGACTGGTGTTAGGTTGAGGCCATGGGCTAGAGCGAGACCCTGCTGCAAAACAAAAGAAAAAAGAGAAAGAAAACAAACCAGTCAGACATAAAAATGTGATTTAAGGTCTAAGTGAATAATTTCTAGATTGCAATTATGTAACTGAAGGAGTGTTCATAAAAATTACTCTTAAAATGTAAAATAATCTCAATTTTAAAACCAGGTAAGGCATCTAAACGTGCGAGAGCTCACTGATCTCATGAAGCAACACCTCATCACTGGTACCACAGAAGCCAGACCCACAACACACTCCTCCCGACTCAGAGGCAGACTAGAACCAAAAGGCAGAGATACAGTGTTCCCCGTGAAGATACACAAAATACGGAGCCATCATTGTGGGTTAAAAACGCCCAATGCTGCAGCTGCTTTGGAAATCACCATGGCAGGTCCTCCAAGAGTTAAATACAGGCTTATCAGATAACCAGCAATTCCACTCTCGGGTCAACACTCAAGAGAAAAGGAAATACGTTTTCACATACATACTTACAAATGAATGCTCACAGCCGCCTTACTTGTAGTAACTAGCCCAAAAGGCAAACACCCAAACACCCATCAAGTATGAATGAATAAACAAAGTATGGTAGGTCCATATAATGAAATATTATTCAAGCATAAGTAGATTATTCCGCATTCACTTCAGAACGCATAAATCTTAAAGTATGTTGATAAGGTGAGGAACAAAGACCACCTACTGAAGGTTGTACACATCTGTCCTAGGACGGCAGACCCACAAAGGTGGTCAGTGGGCAGGCACTGAGAAGGGCGAAGGCTGGTGGGAAGCTGTGGTGCATAGGGAGCTTCTCACTGGACGGGGAAATACTCTCAACGGAGCTCAGTGGCTAAATGGCTGCGCTGCTCAGTGACAATAGCACACCCCTGTGAACTGTGCACCTTCGGTGAGTTACAGTACATGGTATGTGAGTCATAGCTCAATAAGCTGCTATAAAACAAAAAGAGCCCACTGTGCACTGTCAGAGCACTGGGCAGGTGCTAAAATAGCAGGGATCTTGTTCACGAACTTCAGAACCTCAACTAGGGCAGCGAGAACCCAAGAGATTCGATTACTCAACATCGAGGTCCTAGGCCGTGCTGAAATATTCATGAAGAATTCCATGTGTTCATACAGAAAGCCATCTCTCGTTTAAAAGACACTGGCAAGTACCAGAAGAGTTTTGATAACTCAGAGCTGGCTAACACAGGGAAGCCATCAGACGAAGTCCAAGCCCAGGAGCCTGTAGCACAGGGTCAGTAGGCTGACTATGAAAGTAGCTCTCTCTCTCACTGTGCCACCCCCAGGAGAGGTCAGGCACTTCAATTACCGTGTTTCTAACCTATCAAAATGCTAAATGAATATTGTGTACTCATAAAGAACGGAGTCTTCAACATCCTCACTAATTTAGCTAAGAAACTAATAACATCATTTCAAACATTCTACCACATAAGCATTAGAGCGACTCCCCACACAGCTGGAGGGGATCCCAGAAATAATGTTTAAAAATGGTATTTAACAATCCTGAATCTAATCGTAAATTATACATAGACACAAATACTGATTAGCGGTGATCTGGTCAAAGTAACAAAGCACCATGAAAACTCGAACGCTTTTACAGTACCATCTCTCCAGGATATTGATGTTAAATAAATTCATGACACTTAGAGACTGGAAAGATGAGACTAAGATTAAGTTAAGAGCACTTGCTGCCCTTCCAGAAAACCCAGGTTCAGTACTCCACCCGTGCAGGGGGCTCGCAACCCTCTGCGACTCCAGCTCCTGGAATCCCATGTCTCTGGCCAGCAAGGGTACATGTATATGCACATAACCACCACACACACACATACACACACACACACATAAAGCATGTTCTAATTTCTTAAGGAAGTGTGTGTCTGACCTTTATATTAACTAAGTCTGTTTGTGTGACTGTCAACTATCTAAAGACAAGACACTTCTAGATACAAAGCAATTTTGCTTTACCACTTTTTTTTTCTATATATATGTGTGTGTCTTAGTTCTAGTTACTATTGCTGTGATGAAACACCATGACCAAAGCAGCTTGGGGAGGAAAGAGTTTATTCAGCTTACATTTCCACATCACTGTTCATCATCAAAGGAAGTCATGGCAGGAACTCACAGGGCAGGGACCTAGAGGCAGGAGCTGATACAGAAGCCACAGAGGGTGCTGCTCACTGGCTTGCTCCCCATGGCTTGCTCATCCTGTTTTCTTATAGAACCCAGAAGCACCAGCCCAGGGGTGGCCTCACCCACTATGGGCTAGGCCCTCCCGCATGAATCACTAATTAAGAAAATGCCTTACAGGCTTTCTTTTTTTTTTTTTTTTTTTTTTCCGAGACAGGGTTTCTCTGTGTAGCCCTGGCTGTCCTGGAACTCACTCTGTAGACCAGGCTGACCTCGAACTCAGCAATCCACCTGCCTCTGCCTCCCGAGTGCTGGAATTAAAGGTGTGCACCACCACTGCCCGGCCTTACAGGCTTTCCTACAACCCCATCTTATTCTCAATTCAGACTTCCTCCTCTCTGCCGACTCTAGCTTGCGTCAAGTGGACAGAAAACCAGCCAGTACAATATGTAACCTCCTAGACTCGATGTTTAATGTCAGGCCGTCTATCCAAACATTACTGAGTGTGAAACACACTTCCAAGTCTCCCTAGGTCAGTGCTCTCTACCATATGCAGAAGCAAGGACTGTGTTCAGCTGCTCTGAGGCTGCAGCCGGGAAGAAACTACAATTTCCCTTCACAACTGAGCGGGCAGCAGGAAGCAACTGCTTGTATTTAATCATGTTCTTCCCTCTGCTAGCAGGCTCTAGTGCCAGGGTTCTGCCAGACAAGGACAATGAGACACATTATTATATAGGGTGACTAAGAGCCCTCGCAAGTACTGTTTTAGAATATAATCCCGGGAAGGAAGGCCACGGGATGGGGGTACAATATTTTGTGCCAACCATTTCCAAAACTAAACATATGTGGCTCTGGGTATGAGAACGCTCTGCGGTCAATTCTTTTTAAATGCTTACAGGAAGCAATCCTGGGAGAGATGAACAACTTGCAATTTGCTTCTCACTCTGAATCCCACGACCGAAATGTGTAGAGCAAGCCGTTCTGACACCACAAAACAAGGGCAGCCTACATGAAGGCCAAATATAGGATGTGATTCTAAACCACGACGGAGCGAAAGCCTGCATTTCCTTTTCCAGCCTGCAAAAACCCTTTGAACACTCCCAAAAAAGGACGTCGGGGCCGGCACCTCCCTCCGGGAGGAAGCCCCTTTCTTCTCGGCAAGCCCTGCGGCCGGCCACTTCCCCCAGCGCATTCACATCACTGGAGATAGGGCTGCGCTGCGTACGCCCGCTGGTCCCCCGGCGGCAAAGCTGGGCTGGGCGTCCCCACCCTCCACCTCTGATGTCATCCTAGCCATCGCGGAGCGGCTGAGCCCCACCTGCCCCGCGGGTCATTAGGTTCGGGACCGGACTCTCTACTGGGTTCCTCCTCCAGGCCAAGCCGCTGCAGCCCGCCCCCGCCCCAGGTCTTCAGGGTCCAGGAGGCCAAGCACCGGGAGCCAAGCGGAGCCCCGCCCGGACGCGCCCCGCACACCCGGCCGGCTCCGCGCACCCAGCCCCACGTGAGCGCTCGGCCGCGGCCTCCCCGCAGCCACCGCCTCACGGCTGCCCGCAGACGGCCATTCCCCGGCCGCAGCACCCGGGCACGCGCGTGCGCCCCGCACACTCGGCGCCGCCAGCTCCTGTCAGCCCGGAGCTTCACACGCGGGGCCCGGAGGCCCGCCCGCCACGGCTTGCTCCCGGGCTGCCCCTCCTGAGCGCGCGCCGCTTACCAGAGCCCGGGTGCCTGAGGCGCCGCCGCCGCCGAAGTCCCAGCTGCAAAGCCCCGCGAAGCCTCCAACCGCTGCCGCCTCCCGCCTGGCACTGAGCGCCGCCGCGCGGGGGAGGAGCGCGGCCGCCGCTGCCCAGGCCTCCTCGCGCCGGCCCCGCCCCGCGCCGGCCCACGCCCAATCCGAGCCGCCGAACTGCGCTTCGACACGCCCACTTCCGGAAGGTCCGGGTTAGGTGCCCGGCGCTCCTTAGAGCGCCCCCTCTGGTGGCGCGGGGAGACGCAGGGAGGCTCGGAGCACACGCCCGCTTTCCCGGGCACTTGAATGACCGGGTGGCCACGCCCACGGGCTCCGTCGAGCCCCACCCAGTTCTTTAGAACTGGAGCGGTGTTCTTAATTAGGCTCCACCCAGGACCCTGCGGAGCCTCCCTATGAGTTTGGTCGTTTGAGCGCAGCTAACTGCCCTCCGAGTCCGTGAGCCGGGCCTGGTCCCCTCCCCCCAAAACCTAGCTTCCTCCAGTTCAGAACCTCAAATCCCTGTTCGGATTTCCTGAAGCCCGGGGGGCGGTGGGGGCCTGACCTATTATCCTATTTGCTGTCTCTCAAGCCTCGCCCACGGCCCTGAGCGTACTTAAACCGTAAACCCCGCCCCAAGTTCTCAGAAGCCCCGCCTCCAGCAGGGCTAGCTCACGCCTCTCACCCAAGCTCTCACTTTGTTTTAGCCTCAGAAATGTCCAGGAATCTGTGGTCGGCGTTCGGTGGTAGAGTCCCTGAATTCCTGTTGCAGAAATTGGATTAAACTGCCACCTCAAAACAGAAGGCATAGGCCTTTGGTTCCATCACTGAGGAGGCTGAGGCAGGTGGATCCCTGTCTGTAGTTGCAGGCCAGCCTGGTCTACATACTTAGTTCCAGACATCCAGGGGTATGTAGAGAAACTCCGTCTCAAAATAAATAAAATAAAATAAATTAGGCAGTGTATGCGTGTGTAAATTGTGTGTTGTGTAAATCAAGATCTACCAGAACCAAACAGCTTGCGAAGCAAGTTTCTACTCTCTGCAGTGCTCTATTTTTAAAGATTGGCGTGTTTATTTTACGTGTATGCATCTGTGTATGTAATTACACTACCTGCATGCAGTGCCCTTGTAGGTCAGACGAGACTGAGCTAGCCTGGACCTGGAGTTACAGCGGGTTGTGAGAGAGCCACTGTGGTGCCAGGAACCAAGAGTCCTCTGAAAAAGCACGAAGTACTCTTGATTGCAAAGTACCTCTCCAGCCCGGAGCTTGGTTTCTTTATCTGTAACTATGATAGCAGCCCCTCCCTGGCAAGGCTCTGTTTCTGGCTTGTCACAGACACACACACACACAAGGCACCTATTGCTGTCACTGCGGTGACTCAACCGTATGGAGAGTGGGTTGTGTTTTGCCTCTAAGCAGCCGAGCTAACCGGAGGGACTCAGTACTTCATACCCGGCAAGATTTGCCACTCTGCCTAAATGGGATAGAGGCGGTAAAGCTCCTGTCACCAGCATATGGTGATGTGGAAAACCCAGTTGCTTTTGTTATGATCGTTAACTTAATTAAACAAGGGCATAGACTGTGGGGGCTGAGTGTGTCGGGGAGAATGAAGATCGAAGACTGCTTAAGAGAGAACTGAGAGATACTGAGAACGCGCGCCACGCCTTGGAAACAGAAGCCAGCAGGCACTGAATGGCTGATGCTGCAGAATTGTCAGAAATTCTTCCAGCAACTCTGTGGCCATAGAAAGACGTCCCAAAAATCCAGTTATAAAGGTGAAGACATGGAGAATTAGAGACATTGACTTGCCTAATCTTACCCAGTATGGACCAGGTGGAATCCTCATTGGTCTAAAGGCATAGCCAGCTCTCTTAACTGGTTAGTGATTACCCAGACTGCCTCAGGAGCAGCAGATGAAAGAGAAAAACCATGGACTTTGGATGCTGACAGGCTCATTTAATTCAGACTGAACTTTAAGTCTTTCTGTTACGGATATTAGACTAATCAGTTCCCTTTATCTTATTGGGGTGTGTGTGTTGTATATACAGCTATGTGTGAAGCGATTGTGTGCATGCCCAAGTCAAATGAGGACATCAGGTGCCCTGCTCTGTCAATGTCCACCCTATTCTCGAGACGGAGTGTCTCACTGAACCTGAAGCTGGGCTGGTTCCCTTCCAGAAGCCCCAGCAGTCCTCTCTAACCCCCCAACAGAGCTGGGGGGAGGTAAGGCGGAAAACTGCAACTGCCTCCAGCATGTAGCTGTAGGTACTAAGGATCTGAACTCGTGTCTTGCCTGGTCCCATTGCCCTCCTTTTCTACTCTCTGTATAGTTTGTGAACCAAAGGCTCTAACCTAGGGCTCTACCAGAGAGCGCACTCCAACCCTCCCAAGTACCCCACGAATGCACGTTGAGCCCAGGTATGTGTGCACATGGGGAGACCAGAGGCCAACATTGGAAGGCTTTATCGCACCCTACCTTATTTTGTAAAACAAGGTCTTTCGTTTGTATAAAGTATGAAAAAAAAAAAAAACAAAACAAAAAACAAGGTCTTTCAAAAAAAAAGCTTACCAATTATTGACTACTGTTGTGTAACAGTTTCCTCCAAGATTGAAACATTTCATTCAGCAGGGAAGTTGCTTAAGCAGAAAGATAAACAGCTCACAATACTTCAAGGAAGTCCCTGAAACTGACCAGATTCACGTGCCCCTCCCTGCCAGAGTAAGCAACAAAAGCAGAGTTTCTGAAAAGGTTTAGACCAACCCAAGCACCTGGAGAGGACACTCTCTAACCTGTCGACTTACCTGCAGGCTGTGCAGTGAGCTCCAGGTCCCCAGCTATGGGAGCTGTCACCCATGCTGGGGTGGGCTTTGGTGTTGCAGCTGTCTTTGAATCTTTTCTGCTCCTGTAAGTCACCCCTCCCCCACACTCCTGTACAACCCCAACAGAGCTCATTGTTCACCAAGTTGGACTTTGGTGGTATCTGTATTTTGGTCTGTCATGGGTTCCCTATCTAGGGTGCATAGACGTGTGTTGTGCCCCCCCCCCCAAAAAGTTTTGTCACACGACAGCTCAACTGGCTGGTCATCCAGCTCCAGGGGTCTATCCGTCTTCACACCCTAGCTCTGGAATTAGAGGTGCATACTACAAACCTTGATTTCTGCATGGGTGTTGGGGATCCAAGCTCAGTTCCTCACGCTTAAGCACTTTACTGGCTGAGTGTGCTATCGATCCATCTGCCCCACCCTCCACCCCCAGTCTTTGAAGGATAACATTAGAAGTAAGATATCTGATGACTCCAAATTCCCACCAATGGCACCACCACAGTGTGGGTCTCAAGGACTGGGCTTCCCTCTGCTGCCCGTTTCTGCTCCTGGCTTTATCCCCCACCCCTGCACTGGTGGACGGAGACTGTGGTATGAAACTGTGAAGCCACAAGCAGCGCCGTACTCCATACCTGCCCACATGTAGCCGACTAGCTTCTCCTCCAGGACCGGCAAGAAAACTGCATGACCCTTTGCTATGGGAAAACGTGACCACCTCACGGCTGTTCAGCTGATAGCAAATAATATTTCTATAGCAAATAGGAATAGGACTCTTAAGTTGCCAGGGCAACTGGAAGCTAATGAATTAGCCCCAGGGAAGCATAAATAAATAAATAAGTACAGACAAGAAGCTTGAGTAATACCAGAAGTCATGTTTTCTAACTGACAGGATAGAAGAACTTGGAGAATATTTAAATTCACCCTACACTGACCAATCTTGATTCTCTCCGCTTTGGGCATTTGTTCTGTAGAACAAGAAAAGCACTGAGCGAGTGAGTGAACTCCACACAGGGCGTTTCCTCTTCCTCTTCTCCCCAGGGCTGGGGATTGAAAGGCGTGTTACGTGTGTATCCCACCACCACAGAGCCGCCGCTTGGTCCTTCACCGTTTTTCTCTCCTTCTCTGTTTTAGAGCATTATTATAGAGGAACTTGTAGATATTAAAACTAAGACAAACAAATCACCCGGAGCCCTCAGCTGTTTTCTGGCAAAATTTGTAAAACAGTATCCCGAGTCTGTCACTGTCACTGACATTGTCACAGTCGAGATAGAAACTATTCCCATCCCCAGCCGGGCTCTTCTGTCCCATTTCTTTTTTTTTGGTTTTTCGAGACGGGGTTTCTCTGTGTACCCCTGGCTGTCCTGGAACTCACTCTGAAAACCAGGCTGGCCTCGAACTCAGAAATCCGCCTGCCTCTGCCTCCCGAATGCTGGGATTAAAGGAGTGCGCCACCACTGCCTGGCCTGTCACATTTCTTCAATGTCACCTCCATCCTACATTCCAGCCCTTCACTGCTGGCCAGCACACACTGGGTCTGTATTTCTAAAATTTTGACTTTCTAACGCTATCATAGAAATGAAGTCATACAATCCACAACCGGTAGGTGTTGGTCCTTACCACTCAGAGCAAAGCTCAGGAGGCACACACAGTCTTCGTACATATGAATAGCGTGTTCCTTCTCAGTGCTGAGCAGTGTTCTGTGGTAAACATGAACTTCACTGTGTAAATATTAAAAACATTTATGCTTTCAGGGCTGGAGAGGTGACTCAGCAGTTAAGAGCATCAACTGCTCTAGCAGAGAGGATCGGGGTTCGGTTCCCAGCATGCACATTACATGGTGGCTCAAAACCACCTGTAACTCTAGTTCCCGGGGATCTGATGCCCTCCATTGGCATAAAGCACAAATGGTACACATATAGGCAAAACACTCATGCCTATTAAATATATACATACTTACATGTGTACATGAATATGTATATACACATATGTAATATACATATTTGTGTACGTGTATATGCATACTTATATGTGTATATAAATACACACATACATACACATATAAAGCTAGAGAGATACCTCAGCTGTTAAGAGCTTTTCTAGAGGACCCAGGTCTGATTCCCAACACACAAGGTGGCTAACGACCATCTGTGACTCCAGTCGCCTAAACACTTTGTTTTTGCCATTCATGAAGTCAGTCCAGTGAGAAACTTTGTCTTTTTTTTTTTCGAGACAGGGTTTCTCTGTGTAGCCCTGACTGTCCTGGAACTCACTCTGTAGACCAGGCTGGCCTTGAACTCAGAAATCCGCCTGCCTCTGCCTCCCGAGTGCTGGGATTAAAGGCGTCCGCCACCGCTGCCGGCTTCTCTCCCACCTTTTAAACTTAGACTGTGCTAGAGTCCAACGTCCCAGCACGTGATCCTCAGCATGTGAGTTCACAAATGTAGAACCCATGAATCGTTGAGGATCAACCATGTACGTGAGAGGACCTGTATCAAACGCCTGTTCACCGTGCAACACCCTTGCTGTGCCACAAGAGAAGCTAGGAAAATATATTTTGGTGCTCGCGACTAGAGACGTCATCCGAAAAGGGGGGCGTGGCTAGCTGCAGGAGACTTTCTGCACCCCATCCGATAGGCAAAGATGACTCCAGGACCCCACTTCTACTCAATCCTTCATGAAGTCAGTGTCTTTGGCCTTCAAGTGTCCATGCCTCTGGGTAGGGCGGTGGCTCAATAGAAACATGGAGTGGGGTCTCAGATGACTCTCCGCGAGGGACAGTAATCCAGGTTACCAGAAGCTGTGGAACTTTCTCAAGCAGGAAGGGATTCTCTGACGAAATATGTGTTATTTAAGGGTGTACAAAGACCTCCCAGATGCGCTAGTCTCCTTGGAGACTTGGGGACGCTAAAAGGGTCGCTTGAGAACCAGACAGCTAACGGAGTGGAGTCAAGTCCAAGCGATAAGGTCTGAGAATCAGAAGCTTTGAGGGCGCAGAAGACTGAAGTCCTAGCTCAAACAAGCAGAGGGAAGCTGGTTGTGGTGGCCCAGGTCCTTAATCCCATAATATGGGAGGTAAAGACCTGAACGACCTCTGGGCTACGGAATAAAGTCAAGCTGGGCTGTGTGAGACCCTGTCTCACAAACCAACAGGAAACAGGCAGATGGAGAAGGAATTCAGTCTTCCTCAGGCTTTGTGTTCAGGCTGTTTTGGGGATATATGGTGTGTATCCATCGGGAAGATCATCCGCTCTACTCTCTCCCCATTTAAAAGCTTATTTTTATGTATGTATGTATTTATTTACTTGTGTTTGTTTTTCAAGAGGGGTTCTCTGTGTGTAGCCCTGGCTATCCTGGAACTCACTCTGTAGACCAGGCTGGCCTCGAACTCACAGATTCACCTGTCTCTGCCTCCCAAGTGCTGGGATTAAAGGCATGCGTGGCTATTGAAATGTGGGTGGCATACACACTCAGCACCCAGCACTTGGGAGGCAGATGGAGGCAAGCAGATCCTAAATTCCAGGACAGCCTGAACCATTGCCTCTAAACCCCCCTCTCAGACTCCCAGACACACCCAGAAAGCATATTTAATCAGCTACCAGGACTACTATTATGTAGTCAAGTAGACACACAAGATCAGCCATGACGATAGGGGTAAGCTTTCTGTTCCCATTTCCTGTTCTGTATTTACTCATTTTCCTCACAAATGTCTTCAGCGAGTGGCTGGCCGTCAGTCAGACAGGAAAAGAATTCCATATGTTCACGGTCCCTAAGTCCAGTGTCTCCCTTACAGTCCTTCGAAGAGCGCCAGGTAGAAGGGTTTCCAGATAACGCGGTACTGCAGATTTTCCAAAACTTGAATGTGAATCTCATCACCCAAATTGCTCGCTTACTACAAGAGTCATTACGGCAGCAATAAAGCTGGCATCTGTGTGCTCTGTGCAAAGGTGTCCACTGCACATCCAAAGCACAGCCGGGCCTGCACTGCTCAAATAGGAAACCTTAGCCACTGTGTAGGGCCACTGGTGGCTCTCAACTGCTGGTGCCTTGTCCCCTCCTTCGAGAGACGTGCCGTGATATTTAGAGACATTTTGGGTTGCAGGAGGTAGAAGGGTGGGCCTGGATTCTGACAGGCAGACCCAAGGATTCTGTTAAACCATCTTCAGTGTGAACGACCTATACCCACAAAGAAGTGTTAGGCCTCAAACATGGAGGGATCCCGGCTAGTCAGATGTAGGGAACCATACTGAGTCCTACTGGGTGAGGGACCTGAGAAAATATAGCTTCAAGATCTTGGACTATCAGGGACCACATAGTATGAATGGCAAGATGGCTCAGCAAGCAGAGGTGCTTGCACATAAGCATGAAGACCTCAGTTCCATCCTGGATCTCCAAGGTTGGCAAGAGAGAACATAATTCCACCAGTGCTCTGTGGTATGGATGAGTCTGCATTCATACACACACACACACACACACACACACACACACACACACACACTTAAATAATTAATTTTAAAAGGGAAGCCTTGCCAGGCATTGGCGGCATGTGCCTTTAAAGCACTCAGGAGGCAGAAGCAGGCAGATCTCTGGGAGTTCATGGCCAGCCTGGTCTACAAAGCAAGTCCAAGATAGAAAGGGTTACACCAAGAAGCCCTGTCTTAAAAAACAAACCAAACCAAACAAACAAAGGAATCCTAGCACTTGGGAGGCAGAAGCAATGGGCTGTGCTTACCACTGCAGTACTGCAGCTTGCTAACCCAAGTTATGACCGTGGTCTCATCAGCCTGTCTGACCAATGAAGATCCTTAGAAGCTCTGTAGAGACCCCCACGCCAAACTCAAGGCTGCAGCCTCACTGAGAACATGTCCTTTGCTGGGAGGAATCTTCAGGGGTAGAGTGGTACCCAGTGTATCCTGCCATCTGCTCTGCTTCATTTGGTGACTGGCAAAGTGTGACATGGATGTTGAAGTTTTTTACGAGCTTGTTCTGTGAATGACAGAAGCTGGAACTTTGGGTGAGACAGAATATCAAGGATAGCCTTCCCCACCACACCCATGTTGCAGGCCCTGTGGCCAGCATTCCACACACCTTGTCTGAGTTCAGCCCTCCCAACCCCACCCCTCAGTACTGTCATGAGGATATAATACTGCAGGGGTAAAAGCCAACAGTCTGAGAGCTTAGACTACACAGGAATAAATCCTTATGACCATTCATTCATCAGTGATCCATCCTACCTTCTGATGCCTCACTGTCCTCATCTGTAAAATGGGACACTTACTGTGTGAGCTGTCCAGGATTCTCTGGAAGACTACATGTTTCCATAGAGACTAGGTGCAGGAGAGATGCTCACAACCACCTGAAATCCCAGGTTCAGGGTGATCCGAAGACTCTGGCCTCCAGAGTATGCATGTATATGCACACATGCACACACAAATACATACATACACAGGTAAAAGTAAAGTAGAACCATATAAAATCATAAGGGGATGGACAGATGGATGGTTCAGCAGTTGAGAGGGCGGTGACTTGCTCTCCCAGAAGGGGTGAAATCAGTTACCAGTACCCAAGTCTCCCAACTGTGACTCTAGTTCCAGGAGCCTCTGGCAGCTTTAAGCACCTGCAGGTGGATCTCTATAGGTGTGAGGGCAGCCTGATCTACACAGCAAGTTCCAGGCCATCCATGGCTACCTAGTGGACCATAGATAGATAGATAGACAGACAGACATACAGAGATGATAGATACATAGACAGACAGACAGATAGATATATACATACATACATAATAGATGATACGTAGATACATAGATATGGAGATACATAGGTACATATATATATAAAATAGATACATAGATACACAGATACATAGGTACAGAGATACATACACACATACATAATAGAGAGATAATACATAGATAGATACATGGATACATACAGAGATACATAAATTTCATTACAAAGAGAAACTGGAACAAGGCCTGACATGCCCCTTGTGCTGGGTGTATGCTGGTCCCCACCATGACCATTGTCATGTGTATAAGGGACCTGAGCGTGCAGGAGGGGACTTTTACCAAGTCGGTGCGGGGGTGGGATTCTGGAAGCTGCTCTAACAGACATTCATAGCCTTGTCCCTTCTGGAAGTTCCAGGAGGACCTTTTTTACCATCCAGGGTTTCTGCCCTGAAGTCAATGGGGATGTGCTGTTCAAGGTCCCACGAACCTAAGGGGATGGCAGCCTGAATTGTCAGATGCCACACTGAGGTTCGATGGTCTGGTCCCCGATGCTTTCTTCTACAAAGAGAAACAGTTTTGTGCGTTGCGGACCTCCTTAGTGCTAAGTACCTCCCTACATCCATTGCTTTATCAATCCACATAATGATTCAACAAAGTGCCCATTGTGGGCCCATTCTACAGACCAAGAAACTGAGGCTCCGAGCTCTGCTGACGACATTTGCTTCATAGCACACAGCCGGATTCAAAGATCAAGTCTGTCTTATTTTGTGACACAGCCTCACCAAGGTACCACAGGATTGTCTAGTAATAATTGTGTAGTCACCGGGCAGGGTTAACACACTCTAGGCTGGGTACTAGCTCATAGCCATCTCCCACTGAATCCTTAAGATATCTCAAACAGCCAGGCCTATGCTGGTGTATGCCTTTAGGCAGAGGCAGGCAAATCTGTGAGTTCGAAGCCAGCCTAGTTTACAGAGAGAGAGTTCCAGGACAGGCAGGGCTATACAGAGAATTCCTGTCTCAAGAAACAAAAACAAAAACAAAACAGAAAAAAGAAAGCTTTAACAGACAAAATTACACTTAGTCTGTCCCTTAGAAGAGGGAACTCAGGAAGGTTCAGAGAAGTCAAAACACCCACCCAGGGTCACACAGCTTGTAGATAGTATGACTGGAATTTGAACCAGGTTCCAACTGCAGTATCTGTGGCTTCTTTATGCCATCTGCCACTTATGTACACAAGGTCGTGTCAGATACCAAGGAGACACCCACTCCTTTAAATTTTCCCAAATCCTAGCCAGGCAGTGGTGGCGCATGCCTTTGATCCCAGCACTCAGGAGGCAGAGACAGGCAGATTTCTAAGTTCAAGGCCAGTCTGGTCTACAGAGTGAGTTTCAGGACGTCCAGGGCTACACAGAGAAACCCTGTCTCGAAAAATCAAAAAAAAAGTTCCCAAATCCTACGATGTCTTGGATGCTGTGTAGATATTTGTAGAACATAATAACAACGAATCGAGGCCCTGATATGTCTCCAAAGGTCCGGGGATGTCATCATGTGGGGTAGCTTTCCACCATGAGGGGCAGAGAAGAGGAAGCCCATTTCCTCTCTGTACCACGGATTCCAGCGGCATGACCGCCAATGAAGCCAGATGGTTTTGCTTACTCTATTCTAGAGAATACAGAGAAGAGAAGAATTAACTTCAAACAGGCTGGGCTTGCTTGCTGCCCAGCATGGTCTATTAGATGGTTTAGCTGGGTACAAGTAACAAGCTGTGAACATCCTATTGTGGACACGCTCACAGCCACAAATCAAAACCCACTCTCCTCGAGGGAGGGGAGCAGAAGAGGCAAGCAGTTGGACGTGGTATCCAAACACACACGCCCTACGACACGGGAATGAAGGTTATGCAATGTCACACATGGGCCAGTCCCATGACAAAACAGGAAGCAGCAATCTGGGGACTGAGGGAGGGAGGCTCCGGAATGCTGGGCCATAAATTTTAAAGGTGCTCCAGTCTTTGATCCATTATCTATTGCTGGAAAAGATGATGCCACCAGAACCACCTAGGCAGAAACCATGCTGGCATTCAGTTTCTGAGCTTGGGAATCGGGATGGACTACTTCGTGGGTTTGGCTCTGGTGAGGTCTCTCCTGAGGCTGTAATCAGCTGAGAGCTGACGCTGTGGACGGCTGAAGGCTTGAAGGCCTATGGCCTCTCCCAGGTGGCACACTCAGCCAGGCTGATTGAGACTGAGGGAGTGGGCGAGGTGGGGAACGCTAGTGATTCCAGCATCCTGGAGGCTGTGCTACCTTTTACGACCTGGTTCTGTCTTGCATCCAGATCAGCTTTGGCTGGAAGTGGAAGATAACACAAGGGATGTGTCTTAGTCGGGTAAGAGGCTGCAAGGGTAAACCCTACGAGGACAGCTTGAACACTGAGACCTGAGACCTGCTGCCATCAGTTACCCTCCGCTGAGGGCACGCCCCCTGGCTTACAGACAGCCACCTTCCCACTGAATCCTCACACGGAGCAAGCAGTCACAGAGTGCTCCGGTCTCTTCATTTTCTTTTCTTTTCTTTTCTTTTTTTTCTTTTTTTGTTTTTTTCGAGACAGGGTTTCTCTATGTAGCCCTGGCTGTCCTGGAACTCACTCTGTAGACTAGGCTGGCCTCGAACTCAGAAATCCGCCTGCCTCTGCCTCCCAAGTGCTGGGATTAAAGGCATGCACCACCACTGCCCGGCTTCTTTGTTTTCTTACAGGGACAAAAATCCCATCCAAATTCTTTTGCAGAAGTCCTGCCTCTAATCCACTGCACTGCAGTTGGGACTTTAACTTGTGGACTTCAGGGAGACAAGATGTTAAGCGCATCGTAAAAGTGAATGTTAGCAGGCAGAACTTGTTGAGGCCCTCTTGAGAGTAGCCTGTTACTTCTGAAAATATTGCCCACAAAAGGTGACGCACAGGAAGCCCTTGGTTTGATTCCCAGGACCACATATATCAGGCACGGTGGGGAGTACCTGCCATCCCAACAACTCAGGAACTGAAGGTAGGAGGATTAGAACCTCTAGGTCTTCTTTGTCTATATAGTAAGTTCAAGGATAGCCTGGGCTACGTGAGACCCTGTCAAAAACAAAACAAGAAAAAGAAAATAGAGATGAGAAGAGAGAAATAAGAAAATGGAAAGGAAAGAAAGGAAAGAGACGAAAAGGCAGCATTGGGATTGTTTCAGGCAAAAAGATGTTCGTGGCAGCTTTAGGTACAATAGAAAGAATTAGCTGGGCAGTGGTGGCGCACGCCTTTAATCCCAGCACTCGGGAGGCAGAGGCAGGTGAATTTCTGAGTTCGAGGCCAGCCTGGTCTACAGAGTGAGTTCCAAGACAGCCAGGGCTACTCAGAGAAACCCTGTCTCGAAAAACCAAAAAAAGAAAAGAAAAAGAAAAAAGAAAGAAAGAAACACCTTGGCCAAAGCAAGTTGGGGAGGAAAGGGTTAATTCAACTCACACATCCACATCATAGTTCATCACTGACGGAAGTCAGGACAGGAACTCAAGCAGGACAAGAACCTGGAGGCAGGAGCTGATGTAGAAGCCATGGAGAGGTGGAGTTTACTGGCTTGCTCCCCCTGGCTTGCTCAGCCTGCTTTCTTATAGAACCCAAGATCACCAACCCAAGGATGTGGGTAGGGTCCCCCATCAATCACTAATTAAGAAAATGCCCTGCGGGCTTGCCCTAGCTTGACTCCAGCTTGTATCAAGTTGACATAAAACTAGCCTGCCCAACAAAGGCCATTGTGAATCCATCTCATGACCCTGGCTAAGTCAACTCTGACCCTCCTCATAACAGAATAAGATTATTCAGCACGCACATGTCCAGAGGAAGAAGAGGAACACCATCTCTATGCTTTGAGCAATGGTGATTTCCGCAGATGGGTTTGTGTTGCCTAGTGTAAGCAGAACACTGAAGGTCAGGGAGCCCAGGGGTGGACCCAAAGGAAAAACTTCTGTTTGCCTCTGTCTTCCCAGGGTACTTCCTCCTCAATCCCCAGCCAGTTGGCTCCTGAGTGGCCTCACATTTCTGAAACAAGCTGGCTTTGCTGATCAGAGGCTCAGCAGCCACCTGCTGGGTTTGCCCTCCAGCAGTTAGACAAGCCATCTGGTTCCAGGGACCATCTTTCACTTACCTCTCTAATCCTGTCACCCACACCCATGAAGAACAGAGCACCCAGGGCTGGGAAAGGCCAGAGGTCCTCCTTGTCCCTGGGTTATAAGCAGATGGCTAGCCTCTGCTCCGGCCTCCACCCCCACCCCTACCCCCACCCCCACCCCTACTCCCAGCCCCACCCCAGATACCAGCCATGTTCTTGACCCTTAACACATTAATTATCCTGGGATTGCAGAGAAAATGAGCTCTTTCTGGAAGAAATCTACAGCCCCATCTGGCTCCATATTCCCTAAGGCTCCCAGGCCTGAAAAAGCTTTTTGTGGCTAAAACACAGGTTTCTTCCAGGCAAAATGCTGCCACCCAGCCAGTGTCACTGACTGGGGCTCAAGAGGCTGATCCAATGAGAGAGCAGACATTAACTACCGAAGCACACCCTCGGTCAGTCAGCGAGCTAGATGTGACAGAGACAAAGGGGATGCTTTTCTGCTATGATTGTACACCCATGGAAGCAGCTGGTGGACCAGACCAGCTGTGCTGCCAGAAGTGATGCATCTTGGGAAAAGCACTTCAGCTCCGTGGGTCCATTTCCTGTCCTCCGTCCTTGAGAATAACAGGGACCTACCTCTCGTTTAATGAGATAGCACTTAAGTTCTAAGCCAAGTGTAGGACATACCAAGAGCATTGAAAGAAAGAAAGAAAGAAAGAAAGAAAGAAAGAAAGAAAGAAAGAAAGAAAGAAATTTGTAAATACCCACAGTCCCACGAGTCCTTGCTGATTCTCAATGAGCTATTCCCACTGGGTAATATGGGGTGCTTTTTAAAAGCCATGTCTATTCTGAAAGGTGGAAAGTGTAGGAGGTAATCTGGAGCAGAGCCCATCCCAGGACTCCGTGCTCAGGGCAGCTGGCCCTTTGCCCTGGGAGAAGGTGCTGCGTGCCTGTCAGTGAGACCCTCCGAATACCAAGTCTTCATCTCTCCATCTCACTGCTGATGTTCAGAGGGTCAGCTGTGAGAACGGGGGCGGAGTCTAAACAAACAACAGATACTGTTCGGTTCAGGTATACACATGCGCAATCGTGGGCATGTGTTCGCGCATGCGTGCGTGGGCGCGCGCACCCCCCCCCCCATATAGCCTACTAACATTCACAAACCTTTTTCATATCAAAGAAGACAACGATGTAGCCTTTTCTCCTTCTGCCCCAGGATCGTCTCTTTCCAGAGCCATTGGCACTGGGTTCTAGGTCTGGATGTGGAATTTTACCTGCATATTCATGTGCACCCGGCATGTGCACCGCCCTGGGCTCTTGACACTTACATGGACTGCCCTATCCTGACTCCATTTCTTCTCCTCTAGCCCCTTCTCTCTGTCCCTGCCCCTTTTCTTCTTTATCTTGACCTCAGTGAGTGAGCCTACCATGCCCATCTCAAAAGGCCGACAGCTCTAGGCTCTGGCAGTGAGTTCGACCTGTTCTCCTCCTAGGTCCTTCACCTGCTCCCTCCCCCTCCCCCTCCCCCTCCCCCTCCCCCTCCCTCCTCCCTCCTCCCTCTTCCCTCCTCCCTCTTCCATATTCCCACCTCCTCCCACACCACCTTCCCCTCCCCCCAATCACCTCCCTCCCTCCCAGGGATCTTACCTGTCAGGGTTTAAGGATGGTGATCCCTCATCCTAAAATGACATTGACACCTGTTCTTTGACATGAAAAAGCTGCAAGGTGACCGGCTTGTTGAGGGAATGACTGCAGTGTCTCCAGGGAATGAAGGCAGTGTCCCCAGGGAATGCAGTGTCCCTCAGGGAATGAATGCAGTGTCCCCAGGGAATGAGTGCAGTGTCCCCCAGGGAATGAGTGCAGTGTCCCCAGGGAATGAATGCAGTGTCCCCAGGGAATGAGTGCAGTGTTCCCCAGGGAATGAATGCAGTGTCCCCAGGGAATGAGTGCAGTGTTCCCCAGGGAATGAATGCAGTGTCCCCAGGGAATGAATGCAGTGTCCCCAGGGAATGAATGCAGTGTCCCCAGGGATGAGTACAATGTTCCCAGACCTGAGAGCAGCCGTTTAAAGCAAGGCCACCTTGCATGACCTCTCACACATGCTTGCTTGCGGTCTCACTTTCTGTCAATTTCTGGTGCAGCATAAGGTCTTTGCCAGATATGCGTCTGGCCTTTGCAGGGAAGACGGAGGGTGGCCACACTTATCTTAGACTCTGTAGTGGCTATTTCTGATTGTTGGCTGACTATATCTGGAGTGAATTACAATCCAGAATTAGAAGGCTCACCTGTGATCTAGATCTTGCATCTGGAAGACACAAGTTTCAAGTTTCAGGTGTGGTGGTCCGCACACCTCTGATCTGGGCCACACCTGCTGCTGGAGACCTACTTGAGGACATTGGAAGGAGGAAGATTCAATCTTCTTCACCCGCGAGCCTTGTGGGACTGAGCGACTGCTAGATCCTCTGGGTTTCTTTTTGCTTTGCTTTGTTTTGCTTTGCTTTTCTCTCTCTCTCTTTTTTTGGGGGGTGGGGGGGGGTTTCGAGACAGGGTTTCTCTGTGAAGCCCTGGCTGTCCTGGAACTCACTCTGTAGACCAGGCTGGCCTCGAACTCAGAAATCCGCCTGCCTCTGCCTCCCGAGTGCTGGGATTAAAGGCATTCGCCACCACTGTCCAGCTGATCCTCTGGTTTTCATTCACAGCTGTTGCTGCCCATTGTTGGTGAGTTTGACTACAGATCATAAGTCATCAACAAATTCCCTTACTATATAGAGACTACCCATAAGTTCTGTGACTCTAGAGAACCCTGACTAATAAAGACTCCCAACAGTGAGCTGAATGAACTTTGCTTATTAAATGATCTGATCTCAGGTGTTCTGTGATAGCAACAGGAAACAGCAAAACACCTCAGGGAACAAGCCTCCCACCCACGCAGCTGCCGAGACCCAAACTGCAACACACTCTTGCTTCCTCTCCTGACTGTGTGACTCCTGTCTCCATCCTCAGCCTACATCTCTCTGACACTCAGGCCAGCTAACCATTCAGTGTTCTTCAACGCCCTGCCCCATGCTGCCACCGGCCACTGACAGTCTCATTGAGTCACCGGAGCCCGTCCACACTGGCTTCCTTCTTTCTCTTCCAAAAATACACGCTTTCCACGCAAGCCTTGAGCGCTGTCTCTAGCACAGTGAGCCTGCGACCCTTTCTGTATCGGGGCCAGTGTCCCAAGTGTGTGCTGTCCTCTAGACACACGTGTGGCTAAGGACGCTTGAAATGAGGCTCAGGTGGCTGAGGAACTGAACCATAGTTTACTTTTTGTAAAGTTTGGACGCATGGGTCTGGAGGGACATGTTGACCCCGCCCCATGGAGTTTCAAGCCCCGCCCCCATGCCCAGGGACCCTCGTGGACATCCTGACCCGGCCGCCCCTCGGAGTTTCCACCCCTCTGTGCTCCAGGGCCCCCATGCTCAACTCTAATTTCCTGATAATGACATGCAACACTCATCATGGCTGGGCCCTTCCTGTCCTGGCCACTGTCTGTCACACTGGTTTGCTTAGAGGCTGTGGAAACGGGAGCACTAGCTTCCCTCTCCACCCAGAACATTCTTCCCACACGAAACCCCCACTCTTTTATCTCACTATTTCTGGGTTCCCTTCTGGCTTCTTACACATGGTCTGGAAACTTTGTGTCATTGTGAGGAGCTGCACCAGTGCCAGGCTGTCCTCCCTGGCTGCTGGTCCACCAGAGATGTTCTCCAGAGATTCCCCAGGCTGACACAGGAAGGGGCTTTTGGGGGGAAGAGGAATGGTGGCCAGCAGGAAGGGCGGGACATGTGCCCATTTCCTTAAGAATCAGCCATTGCATGGAAGGCTACAGAAATGGCGAATAGCCTTGGAGAGAGAACATCTCTCCAAGCATCTCTTGGAGCTTGGAAGTCCCGCAGGCCTGACAGGGATATAGAAGTAGCTTGGTCAGGGGCACACCCCTTGCCCCCAGCTCTCATTCACTCAGGTCTTCTGGGATTACAGTGGAGCCCCAGCACCCCACAGGAACACTCTTGTAGAAGAGCTGGATACTGTGCCCATTTTAATCCAGCACTTGAGAGGCAGAGTAAGGAAGATCTCTTTGAGTTTCAGGTTAGCCCAGGCTATGTAACGGAACCAAAAGAGAATTAGACATTGTGACAGCAGGAGGTGTGTGGCTGCAGTGTGGTGGCAGAAAGGCTGTGTGGACCCAATGTATCCTCAGGTGGAACCCTCCTGTGGTGCCCAGGGTGGGTGAGGAAATGGGGGTGAGCGATGGGGTATCAGGGTGGGGCGGGTGGACAGAGGGGTGTGTGTAACCCTGCTGTGATGCCCGTGGTGGGTGAGGGAATGGGGGTAAGGGGTGGGTTATTGGGGGTAGGGGGTGTATGTGTAACGCTCCTGTGATGCCAGTGTGTGTGTGTGTGTGTGTGTGTAACCCTCTTGTGATGCCGATGTGGGTGGGGGATCCTCCAGGGAGGGGAGGAAGCTGAGATGCCTCTGTCCTCAGCTAGAGGACTAGAGATGGTCCTGAGGACCTCACAGCCAACCTGAAGCTCCAGCCCACATCCTCTGCAAATCAAAGTAAAGCATAGTCTGCAGGGAACCGAGCTGAGATCTGTGGGTGGGCTGGGGAAGTTGATCTGGAGTCCCACAGGCAAGGCCAGGAGGTCAGTAGGCATGGCCTAGAGGGATGTGTGGTGGTAGGTTTGAGGGTAACAAAACTCTCTCCTGCTTTCCTTTGCAAGCTGCCAATGCTGTCACAAGCCCCTATGCTGCTGTCACTGGCTCCCCTCTTCCCTTTTTAAGACTCTGAGGAGCCTTAACTTCCTGGAGACACCCTGAGTGAACAGCATGGAGTCAGGGATCAATGCAAAAAGCAAGAAGAATGTATTGTGCCAGCATGCTGGGGTCGCACAGTGCACCAAGCAGGGGGAGAACAACCCCATGCAGCCCATTCAGCGAGCTTTTATAGCTGTTAGAGCAACGGCCATTAGGCACAATGTGATTGGCAGAACAGTGTGACTTTTAAACCGATTGGTCTTTAGGGAATGAGGTAGTAGGGGCTTAATCAGCCCCTCCCTTCCAGCCTACAAGCTCTCTAACCTGTTTCTTTCAGGAGGAGAGGGGTGCCCATGTGCTATGGGCCGTGGTGGAATTTTCCAAAGTTTCTGAGCTGACCTCTTTTCACCTTCTGTTTGGGGGTCCTGGAGGACAACTGGTCTTCCAACTCCAGGGTGCACTATGTATCCCTTTGTGGACACAGACCCAGGGCTCGGGCGGAGCTGCCCCACTCCCTTGCATTTGGGTGACTGATTTCATGCCCCTGGGAGTCTCTGTTTCCTTAGGTGTAACATGGGGGCAAACACAGGGCTTCTGCTTTGGAGGCGTTTTCAGGACTGGGGGTGTGAACCAGCAAGGCACTTGTAGCCACTGGGGAAAGCGCTCCCCCACCCGTGTGCAGTCCACTCTCAGTCAAGGGAGACACCTGCCTGGTTCACCCTAAGCACAGCTCGGCTGCAGGCGGAACCAGCAAGAGACACGGCTCTCTCTAGGCCTTCATTTCCCACAGGAGGGGCAGCAGAGACTGGTGCACTTATGGAGCACTTACTGTATGCTTCCCACTCTGCTCACTTTCCAACATCTATCCTGCCACCAATGTTGCCAATGTTGGCATCGTTCAGAAGGACAGAGGGACTTGGGCACAGTCACATGACAGGGACCATGCTGATAGGTTGAATCCCACTTTCCTGTCTAAGTAACTGGGTCCCCTTAAGCCACCTTTGGAAGGTCTCTGCTCTTTCCCAGGTCCTCCCCACACCTCTGTCACCATCCAATCAGAAGAGCTCTGCTGGAGAATGACCAGTCTCCACCATGGTCAGCACAAAAGGCCACCACAGAGCCTTGCCTTGTGTCCACCTGGGCTGGAAAGACAGGGAAAGCCCCATGGGGAAAACCTCAAGATGAGGAGGATGGTTCGGGGCATAGATTGGGAGATTCGGTGCTTTCCAGAAATCTGTGTCCCTACTGTGTGCATGTGACACTGAGTGTGGCCTTAAGAAGGGGGTGGAAAGAGAAGACTACACTCTTGTTCTCTAGTAGCTCATTCGGGGTCACCAAAGCCCATGCTTACAGGGGGTTAACCACACAGATGTCTCCTTAATTCCCACTACAGCCCAGTGATCTATGCTCTTATCTACCCTAAATAAGGAGTCTGAGACATGAGATCTAGAAAGCACCATTTGTCTCAGGCCACACAGTGGCCATCAGTACTGAAATAGAGATTTAAACCCCACAGATGGATTTAAGGGCCTGAATCATCTGCTTGTAACGCCGCTAGACCTACTGCGTACTGGTCATTGAGATCCAACTCTCCCTCACACTGCATGTCTATTTTCACAAAAGTGAAAACAGACACTCAGAGAGGTTATGTACAGCCAGGAAGTGGCAGAGCAGAACTGTAACTAAGGCCTGCCCAGCTCCCCTAAACCTCTCATGACCAAGAAAGGAAGAGAGACAAGCTCCTACATTCATTTATTAGAGTGATCTTCTTTGAGTATTCAATTCAACAAGTATTTAATGAGCACATATTATATCTGGCACAGGGTAGACCACCATAACCCTGCCCCAGCTGCTACCTTCAGTGAGTTCACTGTCCTGGGAATTCCCACAGGGTGCTCACACTGAAAGGTCATCTTGGCAGAGTTTAGAGGAAGTCCTTCCAGACATGGCTTCCTGGAGGAGGCAGCTCTGTGATTGTCTGCCTCTAACTGGGCTACCTGTGTAAGTCATTTATATTCGAAGCGTCCTCTGAAGAGGTGACCCACATTGTCCAGTGTGACTAAAGAAATGTCATCCTTAACTAAAGATCCCAGCCAAGTCCCCATCACAGCTGCAGCTATAGAAAGTGGGAGCGAGGCCCGGCAGTGGTGGCGCACGCCTTTAATCCCAGCACTCGGGAGGCCCAACAGACGGGGCGCAGATTTGAGGGGCAGAGGGTAGCTGCCACCCCAGCTCACCTACGGCTTCTCAGAGTGAGGATTGCCTGTGGCTTCAGGGAGCCTTAGAGAACTTCTGGTTCTAGAAAAACAGCTAAGGGATGGGACTGGGGGATTATGGACTGTAGCTTTAGTGGCACTGGCCGGTAAGGCATTAGACCCCAAATAATAGGAAGGCTAAGGCTGGACGATTGCAGGCTCAAGGTTAGTCCGGACACTTTTTCTAAGACTGTTGGAAAACTAAGGAGGCTGCCTAGCCTCTGTGAGGCCCTAGGTTCGATCCTGCCTCCAAAGAAAACCCACTTTGCATATTCATGTAACCTTAGCGTGGGCGGGGGAGGGAGGGTTATATCGCTCCTCAGTGTCTCTGTTTACGTGGTCCTCCTGGCTCAGGCTCACTCCTCTATACCCCACAACTGACTGTCACCAAGACTGTATTTTATGGGTTATTCTCGACAAACATCAGCAGCTCCTACGGACAACAGGGCAGTGAATTCCATTTGGGGGAAGACTCTGGGGTAGGGAAGGTCTGTGGGCGTGGCCGGGAGCTGGTCCAGGCAGGAAGTCAGGAAGCCTCTGGCCTGACTCAGGATCTCCTCTCAGGGTTTCAAAAAAGAAAACAGAGAATTAGGGCTGGGTGTGGTAGCATCCATAAAGCCAACGCCAGGAAGGCTGAGGCAGGGTAATTACTATAGGCTTGAAGCCAGCCTGGGTTACAATGGGGTGAGGCTTTGTCCCAAATAACAACCATAAAATAAATAAATAAATAAAGAAAGAAAGAAAGAAAGAAAGAAAGAAAGAAAGAAAGGCAGCCAGGAGGCAGGAGAGATGGCTCAGTTGTTAAGATACTGGCTGCTTTGCCAGAGGTCCTGAATCTGATTCCCAGCATCCACACAGAGGATCATGACAGTAAGTAACACCAGTTCCAGGGGATCTGATGCCGGCCTCTGGCTTCTGAGTGTTCTAGGTATACACACACATACACACCGGCAAAATAGCCATACAAATAAAATAATAACAAATAAACACAAAAGGCACCCAGGCATGGTGGTACAGCCGGCAACTCTGAACTGGGTAAATGGAGGCAGGAGGATCAGGAGTCCAAGGTCATCCTCAGCTAAGGAGCAAAATCTAGGCCAACGTAGCTACAGGAGACCTTCTCTCAAAACAGCAAACCAAATCCAAACGAAACATTTGAAAAAAAAAAAAAGGCAACCAAGCAAGCAAAAAGAAAAAAAAAAATCCCCAAACAAAACCAAAAATAGAGAATTTAGAAATCTTCAGGAAATCTGCACGGGCTAGATATGCAGCTAGCCTTGTCTCTCAGATAAACGTGTGTGTGTGTGTGTGTGTGTGTGTGTGTGTGTGCGTGTACATGAACTGCACATGTGTGTGGGAGATCCGGGAAGTTTTCCTAATCCCTGCCTAGCGGCAGGCCTTGCTCAGTCTGATGCCCAGCCCGCCCAGGCCCTTCTTGGGCCAGAGCTCTGCTGCCAGGCGCCACCCCAGCCTTGTGTTGTGGCAGATGTTTTCAGATATACCATGGCAACGGCAGAACAGGATGTGCCTCTGCTGCTGGCCGGCAGCAGGGCCAAGCCCACGCTCCCAGGCTGCCCTGTTCCCCTCCTCAGGATTCCTCTGGGAAGAACTGCCCAGGACCTGGTTCTGGTTCTAGAGAAGTGGCAGATCCTGTACTTTGGATGGAGTCTGTCAGGGAGGAGGTGAGCACATCCCTGCTAAAAGTTGCTTCTCCAATGATGCTGCGTTTGTGCCTCTTGGTCCTCAAAGGTAACGAGGAGGCAGGAAGCAGAGGATTTGGTCAGTGAATGGGCCACCCATTGTCCCCAGACCGGTACAGTTTGTCTTTGAAGGAGGACTTGTGCCCCAACCTGGAGCAACCTTTTCACACTGTACACAAGACCACAGTTCAGAGGGGTTTACTATGTGCCTATCACCCAGTGATTTTTTTCCGTGTGTGTGTGTGTGTGTGTGTGTGTGTGTGTGTGTGTGTATTTTGGGGGGTGAGACGGGGTTTCTCTGTATAGTCCTGGCTGTCCTGTGAGATTTTAAATAGGATTTCCCAATGTTGCCCAGGCTGTTTTCAAATTCATAATCCTCCTGCCTCAGTCCTTCCAGTTGCTGGATTACAGCTGTTTATCACCATACTTGGCTTACCTAGTAAACTGGGGGGAGGGATTTGTGACAGGGTTTCGCTGTGTAGCCCTGGCTGTCCTGGAACTTGCTCTGAACCGTGCTGGCCTTGATCTCAGAGACCAACATGTCGCTGACTCTGGAGTGTTGAGATTAAAGGCATGCACCACCACCTGCACCACTGCCACTCAGCTTTACCTAGTAATTTTTATAACTCCATCAAGATGGGGTCATCTGCTCTCCCTCTTTTGTTTGTTTTTGAGCCAGAGTGTCATGTAGCCCAGGCTGGCCTTGATCTCCCTTAAGCTTTTGCTGAGTTGAGTGTCTGAGGAATGACACTCCTTCCCTCTCTCCTCCCCACCCCTCCTTCCATCCGTGCCATGACAGCAGTCGTACAGCACGGAGCGTGTGCCCATGCAGAGTTCTGGAGGTATGGTTGGCAATCCTCGCATGAGCAGACATCACTGGCCCCGTCAGTAGCTCTGTCTTCACTGCATTTGTGTGCACAGCTGGATTGTTGAGACAGCGTCTTAGTATGTAGACCAGGCTAGCTTTGAATTTAGGATCCCTCTGCCTCAGTCTCCCCAGGACCAGGATGCATGTGTGTGTGGCCCTCCTGGAACATTCAATTGCAAGAACCATAGGAAGCTTAGCTCTGATACAGCACTTTGGGGAGAAGACCCTCCCTTTTCTCCTACTCTCTTCTCTGTTGTTTCGTTTTGTTTGAGAAGGGACCTCACTATGTAGTCTTAGCTGGCCCGGAACTCACTATATAGCCCAGGCTAACCTCAAACACATAAAGATCCATCTACCTCTGCCTCCAGAGTACTGGAATTAAAGGCCTTCACCCCCCCCCCCCACCCCCCCCCCCATTCTGCCAGAAGATACCTTTAAAACAATTCTTTCAATAGAGTCTCACGTAGCCCAGGCTGGCCCTAATCCATAGCCAAGACAGGCATTAGGTTTCTGGTCTTCCTGCCTCCACCTCCCAAGTGCCGCCTGGATCCTCAGTCCATTACTTGATAGCTGTCAGGCTTCATCACTACTGTGAATCTCCCGACCAGCTCGATGCTCCCGGGCCTTTGAACTGGCTTTTCTACATCTCCAAGAAGGTGGGCAGAGGATGAGGATTTCTCAGCTTTCAGCCTCCAGGACAAGGTGAGACAAGCTTATTTTTGGAAAGATCATCTCTTGTAGCTCAGGCTGGCCTAGAACTCACTCTTTAGCCCAGGGTGACCCCGAATTTCTGATCCTCCTGCCTCCACCTCCTCAGTGCTAGGATTGCAAGGCACATGACACCACCACGTACAAGTTACTGTCGGCCCCACCCCCACCCCCATGGTGCTAAGGGTTGAAGTTCAGCCTTGTACACGCTAGGAGAGTCTTTGAGCCCTGAGTCACATCCAGCCTCGAGAATCGGGCTTTCAGTATTAGCTGCAGTCGTATGTCCTCCTCTGGCTTGGGAGCTAATAAACAAAATGCTAATGAATAGTTTTATTTGCTGAAGCAGTTTACCAAAAAAGGAATTTCGGGCTGAAACTGGTTTCTTTATGTGTCTACTTTAGGATACATAGGCAGTGTCCCCTTAAAACACAGTGAAGACTGGGCTGGAGAGATGGCTCAGTGGTTAAGAGCACTGACTGTGTTTTCCAAAGGCCATGAGTTCAATTCCCAGCAACCATATGGTGGCTCACAACCATCTGTAATGGTATCTGATGCCCTCTTCTGTGCGTCTGAAGACAGCTACAAGTACTCACATAAAATACATAAATCTTTAAACACACACACACACACACAGAGTGAAGACCATATGGGAGGAGTGTAGTCAAGGAGCATGGGGCATGAAGTGGTGCCGACTTTTGTAAGGCTGAAGATCCTTGGTTTATCTTCCCACCACACACAAAGAGGCATCGGGGCCTTTAAAGATGGCTCGGTGGCTAAGGGCACAGCTGCTTTTCTGCAGATGTGGGTTATGTTTAGTCCTGGTACCCGCAAGGTGGCTCACTAACACCCGATCATCTGTAACTCCAGCTCCGGGAGATCTGATGCCCTCTGGCCTCCGTGGGCATCAAGCACAAAGACACACATGCACTCAGATCTGTGGGCGAACACTCAGATGCAGGACGGGAGAGGGGGAGAGCATGGGATGGGGGAGGGTAGCTCTTGCCATGAATGGCATTCTCAGCCTTAAACAAACACCAGGTTCCTCCCAAACCTGGTTCATCCCGGCCCTAGGATGGTTACTCTGTAGATAAACTCAAGGGAAAGGCAGCCAACTGAAGGCAGTTCTTTTTGTTGTTGGTTTTGTTTTTTTTTTCGAGACAGGGTTTCTCTGTGTAGCCCTGGCTGTCCTGGAACTCACTCTGTAGACCAGACTGGCCTCGAACTCAGAGATCCGCCTGCCTCTGCCTCCTGAGTGCTGGGATTAAAGGCGTGCGCCACCACTGCCAGGCCCTGAAGGCCGTTCTTGCAGGGCCTGGCGCACATAGATGATCTGGTCTTAAGAACACCCCATACTGTTGGGTGTGTGTGTGCAGCGGTGGGTGTTGTCTCAAAGAACGTATAGAATGTGGCTGTAACTAGCAAGCCTCCAGCACTTTCTTATTTCAGTGGTTTCTCAATACAGCTATCAGAGTTCCCAGGGCATTATGGGAAAAATACACAATACTGGGACCTGCCCCTGGAACAGCTGTTCTCAATCCTCCTAACGTTGAGACCCTTTGACACGGTTCCTCATGTTGTGGTGACCCCCACCCAGCCATAAAATTACTTCTTTGTTACTTCGTAACTGTGATGTTGCTGCTGTTATGAATCATAATGCAAATGTCTGATATGCAGGATAGCTGATATTCAACCCCCGTGAAAGGGTCGTTCGGTTCCCAAAGGGGTCTCAACCCACAGATTAACAACCGCTGTCTTAGATTGATTTGGGGCTGGAGCCCAGAGAAGTGTGATCCTCAGGTTGGTATCTCTTGGCATCAGAGGGAGATGACTGGACAGCTCAGAGCGCCTGTTATTTCAACAGAGAACTGGGGTTAGGCTGCCAGCACTCATATGCTGGCTCACTAATTTCAGCTCTTTTGATCTCCTTGGACACCAGGCACGCATGTGGTGCACAGACATATATGTGAACAAAACACATGTATAAGATAAAATCCTAAAATCTTTTTTTTTAAAAAGCCACAGTTTAGAAGTCAGTGTTACAATTTGGTCCATATTAGATTTGTACCACCGACCCCTCCCTCCTTCCTATCCACGTTCCTTCTTTTTCTGTCTGGGGTGGAATTCAGGCACTGCATGCTAAGTGAGGACACTGCTAACCAGGTTCTATGCCTGGCCATAACTCGAGTCTCACTTTGTAGCCTAGCGCACTGGCTGGTTTTGTGTGTCAACTTGACACAAGCTGGAGTTATCACAGAGAAAGGAGCCTCCCTTGAGGAAATGCCTCCATGAGATCCAGCTGTAAGGCATTTTCTCAATTAGTGATCAAGGGGGGAGGGCCCATTGTGGGTGGGGCTATCCCTGGGCTGGAGGTCCTGGGTTCTATAAGAAAGCAGGCTGAGCAAGCCATAGGGAGCAAGCCAGTAAGCAGCACCCCTCCATGGCCTCTGCATCAGCTCCTGCCTCCAGGTCCCTGCCCTGTGTGTTTCTGTCCTGACTTCCTTTGGTGATGAACAGCAATGTGGAAGTGTGAGCCAAATAAACCCTTTCCTCCCCAACTTGCTTTCTTGGTCATGATGTTTTGTGCAGGAATAGAAACCCTGACTAAGACACCTGAATCTCAAGGCTCTACTCCTGCCTCAGTCTCCCAAGGGCTGGGGTTGCAGATGTGAGCCCCCATGCCAGCCCCAGCCAGCTTTTTTCTTTTTGAAACAAGGACTCAGTGTATCCCAGGCTGGCTTCAAACTTGCTAAGTAGTCAAGGATAACGTCTAACCCCTGGTCCTAGGGTCATGGGCAAGCATCACTGTGCCTGGTTAACCTTTCTCTTAGATTTCACATTAAATTATTCCTGGTTAGTTTTGGCTTACACGGAAGTTGATTTAGGGCTGTTCATGTGGCAGCTTTACTGTGGTGAAGATATGCCTACACCCATTGGCCATCAGCCTTTTGTGAGTCCAGTTGAGTGACAACTGGGATGACCCGATGAAGAACTTCAGCACCCACACACACAGCAGGTCCGGGATGTCTGGCATCCCTAGTCTTTAGGTTGAGAGGGTGGGACTGAGAGTCTCCCTCACCAGCAGTGCCGTTGCAGCCAATGTGGGAGAAGAGTAGGAGTCTCCCGGGCTCCTCTGAACTGCACAGCTAGGGTCAGGCAATTTTAAGACATGGCAGCCTGGCTTCCTTAGTGACCAGGTATTGCGTTTGGGACCTTAAATGTGACTCAAAGGCCACAAGGTGAGGAGTGTCACAGCTGATGTTAATTTTAAGCGGTGAGGTCTAGGGGAAGAGCACTAGATCACTGGGGTTGTATCCTTCAGGAGGATACTGGGGACCATTCTGGTTCCTCCTGGTTCTTTGTGAAGGACTGCCTTGCCATGCACCCCCCGAGTAAGCAACGCACAGAGCCCAGCGCAGAGACCTCCGCAATTATGAGCTAAGGACTCAAGATGCTTTATACGTTTAGGATTTGGGGTGGAGGTGGGGTGGGTAGAGGGGGTTGTTTTGATACAGGCTATCACTCTGTAGCCTTAGCTGACCTGGAAGTCACTGGGTAGAACCAGGCTGGCTTGGGGCTGAGAGATCCGTCTGCCTCGCAAGTGCTGGGATTAAAGGCGGACACCCAGGCTTAGCTTGTTTTCTTCTTGGGCAGTCTCAGCCACCACAGGCAACAGAACTGGAGAGCTCTGGTGTGGTGTCAGTACTGCTCCTGGGAGTCCAACTCCTGCAACTGCTGAGAAGAGCCTTGAACGTAGTAGGTACAATAAGTCTAAAACACAAAGGTGCCAACAGTAATGATAGGGGAGGAGCACACTGGGCATCTTTGTTTGTTTGTTTTGAGACGGGGTTCCTCTGTGTAGCCCTGGCTGTCCTGGAACTCACTCTGTAGACCAGGCTGGCCTCGAACTCAGAGATCCGCCTGCCTCTGCCTCCTGAGTGCTGGGATTAAAGGCATGCACCACCACTGCCCGGCCACACTGGACATCTTGGCAAGGGCTAGAGGGAAAGCATAGTACACACAGTCACTCACGGGACATTTATTAAGGAAGTATTTATTCTCATCACAAGAAGCACGCAGACTATATATACAGTACACACCAACAGAAGTAAAAAAAAAAGTGCACTATGCCTCTTCTACTGAAAATTCACAGTACAAAAAGATACTGCCTTTTAAATATATAATATTTATATATATATAAAAAAAGAAAAACAATACAAAAAAAAACCCATCAAAGATGTAATGTGACAAGGGAACCGGGTGGCGGCGGCCTTTGAAAAGTGAAGGATGCAGTCTGGTGAGGCTCCTCTGGGGTGAGCCGTACCCAGGACTTGCAGCAAGGAGCTCAGGACACAGGCAGAACAGGAAGAGGGTGCATGTGGAGGGGGGCTAGGCAGTGAAAAGGCTCTACAAACTAAGGGTGACCTTGAGGGGTTGAGGGGAGGTCTTGGGCTGTGGTTCAGGGAGCGCTGGGCTCTCAGCTGCCCGGCAAATCAAATCATGACCTTCACCGGCTACCTCAGGCTGTGGTGTGTGCAGATGCCGACACGGCCTGCGGGGACTTGGGCAGCGGTGCTTCCAGCGGGCTCTGTGGGGTAGTCAGGAGCCACAATGTCAACTGCACAGCAGAATAACACAAGTGGGTGGGGGCAGGGACGAACCCACGTGCTAGTCTTAACCACCAGGATCAAAATACCCAGCCACGAAAGATGAGAGCCGAACGGTTGCAAGTAAATACACAGTATTTGTAAACAATTATTAAGGCACTCAATTGTAAAAGAATCATTGCGGGGTAGAGGAGGAAGCAGCTGTCTTCGCATGCAGCAATGCCAAGGCCAGGGCGGCAGGGGCTGTGTCTAAGACAGGGACTGAAAATGGGGCTGTGGTGTAGACTGCAAAAGGGAACGAGGTGGTCACCCTTCTCCAGATGGCCCCTGGTGGCATCCCTGCAGATGGGTCCAGGGTGACTTCCCTGCAAAGCTGGAGGACACAGTGTGTGGTGAGGAATGACACACACTAGGTCTGATCGAGTAGGATACACTTAAATGTATATTTCTGTATGTATAATGCATACACAAGACATATGCACATAGACTTACTGTCTGGTCTTATGGTCAGCAGGAACCCAGCCTTTAGGGTGGGAAGGTGGGACTGAGTCTCCCTTACCAGCAGTGACGTTGCAGCCAACATAGGGAAGAGTGGGAGTTTCCCTGGCTCTTCTGGACTGCACAGCTAGGGTCAAGCAAGTGGTCCTAGGTACCGTTACCCCGAAGGGGCTGTACGTGCCTCAAGAGCCCTACTAGGTGTCAGCCAACCCATTGGGGTTGGATATGAATTCTCACGCTAATCATTGCCAGCCAGTAGAAAGTAACCCCTTCCGGGGGTGATGTGCCATGTCTCCTGTGATCTCGTTCTTGCTAAGGAGAAATGGCTCCTGCAGAGCAGGAGACTCGCAAGCCTTCTGGGTGGTCCCTGAGATGGGTGCACAAAAGTACAGGGTGGCTGTCAACATCTAATCTCTCCAAACTTGGTTCCATCCTGTGGCACCTCCTGGGCTTTTCTAGGACAGAGGACGCTGGGTCCGATCTTCAGCTGGAGCAAGCTGCTGAGCAAGGGGAGCAGAGCAGTGCAGCTATCTGGTACCCGTGAGACCAGCATGGCTGAGCCACACGGATGAACTGTGTGTGGTTAGCAGGGCTTCCAAAATGAGAACAAGGGGGTGGGGGATCTAAGACTCCTTGCTCTTGGGCATCCAGACTCCCCCCACCCACCCCCACCCACTCTGCCCAGTACTCATCTCCCTTACACTTCAGGAAGCCTTCTGGGTTGATGTACAGCAAGGCCGCCCCGTGGTCCAGGCTTCTGGGAGGCTACAGGAGTGCAGTGAGTAGAAGTGAGAAGAGCCGCTGAGTCCCCGGGCCATCAAGCTGAGCAGCAAGTTCTTCATTCAACAAGGACATTCAGTGAAAATGGCAGTCATCAAAACTGGTGGCTTACACTGCATAAATCCCTGAACCTCTGCTTGCTAAGATCACACACAAGGCTAAATTAGCCAGGCATCGAGCAGTTCACAAAGCTAAATTTTTTGGGGAGGTGGGGGGGGTGGTCAGGGTCTCTGTTGCCCTGGACTCAGTGATCCACCTGCCTCTGCATCACATGTGTGTGTCACCAAGTCTGGATGGATTGAGCTTTTCCTGAGACAGTACAGGAGCTGTCACTGCAGATTTAGCTTAGCAGGATAGTTTCACGGAAGCCTTTCGGTTAAATGCTAATTGACCATGTTTATAGCTACAGCCAACCCTCCAGAAAGAACGGAAACCATCACGCCAGGGAGTCCGTTCTGGTGATGGGGAGGCTGCTCCCTGCCATTTGCACTGCTGGCGGATACACCAGTGCTTCTAAAACAGGTGTAGTCAGTCTGCCAGGAGCCAGACCTGCTTGTGTTCACCCTCCTCCTGCCCTGACTCTTTCAACAGAACGAGACAAATTATGATTTTCAAAATGAAAGTTTTCAAAACCCTATCACTCTTACAGATGGGATTAAAGAAACACATCGGAAGCCTATCATTACCAAACCTAAGGAATTATTTTGACACAAAAATTGACCCACCATGAGAACTTGGCCTTGCTTCTTTTTGCTTTTGTTGGCTGAGGGAAGAGTAGAAGAAACCCACAGGGTTTCAAGGAATATATGATTGCCCTTTAAGGTGACTGCCATTGACAGCAGCGGGAAAATAAATCCCTATAGAGTAACATACATGTATTAAAAAAAATCATACCAGGGAGAAACGCTCTGAGACAGAGGTCACAAAGGCCCCACATGAATGAAAAAGAGAAACTGGCCTGGTTCCTGGAGACGCTCTGGGCATTCACCAAGATGGCCGTTTTGAGACTCCGTCCGTTCTAACCAGTGTGGGAGGACCCCCATCTGAGCACTCCAAGAACGGTCCTGCTGAGCTGTCTGGCTGAATCAGCCAACTGCAGGACGGAGCTGTGGTCATCTCCACAAGGACTCCATCCGCTCAAGAGGTAAAGGGCAAGCTGGCAAGTGTGGAGTGTGGGAAGGAAGGATTTGGTCTGTGATATCCAAGGAGCAAAGGCAGCCTTCAAGTATGTCCTGTCTTCATGTACAAGCAGCCCCAGGGCATCGCATAAATCAGTCGGCAAGCTTTCCTCAAGGGTCCACACAGACATCTGAAGCAGGTAACTTACTACTTCTGAGGTAGAATCTCACTTTGTGGCCCAGATCGTCCGTTAACTCATGATGGACCTACCCCAGCCTCCTGAGTGTAGGATCATAAACCTGTGTAACCACTCCCGACACCAGTTACCCTTAAAAATGTAACAACCAAGCCCGGGGCACGATGGGATTACATCTGTAGTCTCAGCATTTGGGAGGCTGAGGCAGGAGGACTGCTGTGAGTCTGAAGCCAGCTTGAGCTACAGGATGAGAGTCTACCTCAAAAACCAAACCAAAGCAAACCCTTGAGAGGCAGAGGCAGATGGATCCCTGATGAATTTGAGGCCAGCCTGGTCTACAGAGAAAGTTCCAAGACAGCTGAGGCTACATGGTGAGACCTTGTCTCAGATGGAGGAGATGGAGGAGGAGGAGGAAGAGGAGGAGGAGGGAGGAGGAGGAGGAGGAGAACAACAAGAAGAACCGCCATTACTGGCAGACGGTGGCCGCACACACCGTTAATCCCAGCACTAAGGAGGTAAAGGCAGGCAAATCTCTTGAGTTTGAGGCCAGCCTGGGCTACAGGGAAACCCTGTCTCCAAAAACCAAAACCAAATCAAACCAAACCCCAAAACATTAACAGAGCCCACACTGATCTATCTCATAGGGCTGTGCACCACCGTTTGCCAAACACCAAGCCAGGGTTTTCTGCCAGTCTGCCTCCGGGCAAAATCCTTAAGCACCCTTTTCATGATGGGCACCAGGCGAGGCCTGTGATTTGGACCCAGAGCCCAGGCCTCCTGCTTCATTGAGCTAACTTGCACTCTCACCTGTGCTGTGGCCAAGTCTCCTTTGCCCCCCCATCCTTACAGCATGGGGGAGTCGGGGACAAGCCAGCAGTACTCCATCCTCCCCACGAGAAGGGACACTTGTAAACATCCATGAAGCTTTTCAACAGACTCCTCTCAGAGTGGCTCCTGGGGAGGGGCTGTAACAAAGTACCTGTTGCTGACCTGCCTTTCCTCTCAACAGATGTGGAGATGGCACCTAATGAGCCAGGGGGGAGGGGGGATCACAGTGTCTCAGTGGGATGATCCACACCCAAGTCCCGCGACCCGCAGACATGAGGTCGTCCGAATCCCAAACACAATGATGACTTGTTAGCAGCAGATGAGGCTCAGCAGTGCTTCTCTGTGACTGGGTGACGTAAGCTTGAAGCCAGCAGCTAAGGACCCACACCTGAGACCGTGGGCACCAGGATGGAGGGTTACATGGATCACTGCCACTAAGTGCTTTCTTCTGATGATATCATCTGGCTGTCCTTGGGATGGTCAGGTTCAAAGTCTTGACACCTCTGCGGGTCCCCACCCTCAAAAAAAATATATATAAATGCCTTCTGGACACAGCATTGTTCCTCAGAACGAGCCTTGGTCATTACTATTTTAGAAACAAAATGCACAGTGAGCAGAGAGGTAGGCCTTGTGTTGTCCTCTGAGGACCAGAAGGAGCCGGGATCCTGGACTGCAGTGACCTCACCACTGTGGCTCCTTTACATGTTGCAAACTGAGTATTTTGTATGTACACACATGTGTTTTTCTCTCTCCACCAGGCTGGCCTAAAACTCACCATGTAGCTGAGTGTGACTTTGACCTTCTAATCCTTCTGCCTGCACCTCCAGTGCTGGGATTTCGGTGTGTGCAACCGTGCCAGGTTTTATGCGGTGCTGGGGATCAAACCGAGGGCTTGGTGCATGTCAGGTACGCTCTTAACACCCGAAAGACACAGCCCCAGCCTGTGTGTACATATCTGGAAGTGACTCCTGGCTGACAGTTTCCAAGCTGCCCAGGCCCCACACCTGGGTGTCCCCCCTCGAAGGCTCTATGTGGGGAAAGCTCAGAAGACTGAAGTTGTTAACACAAATCAAGACGTGAGAGTAGATCAGGACATTACGAAAACCTCACAGAGCCGAAAGCTAGTCAGCTTTTGTTTACCCTCAACGGGCTTTTCAAGTTTTCTGGGGCAGACTTCCCTGACAGTTTGGAGGATGCAGCGGGGTCCCTTGGTGCAGCCTGGGGTTCAGGCAAGAAGGAAGAGAGACCGCACTTGGCATCCTGCGAGTCGGCGATGGTGGACGTGTCAGCCTCACTGGACAGGTCCTCCGTGGAGAAGTTGAGACTTCCCAGCTTGGCGAGGGAATGGGAACGTTTCAGCGGGGACGAGACGGTGAGGCCGGCCAGGCGGAGCCTCGTCTCGATCTCCTGCGCCCGCTGCTTCACCAGCCCCGGCTTCCCTCGGACACTGTGGATACTATCACTGCTGGAGCTCCGGGTTAGATTGGAGCTGATGGAGGAGGAAGTGGGGGTGTAGCATACAGTCTTCAGGAAGTCCTTTGAGAAGTTACTGGTGTGATCGAGGCGGAGGAGGGTAGAGGGCGGGCTCTTCTGCAAGGCTCCGCCCACTGGCTTTTCTTCAGACCCGGCTTGGCTGCACAAGGCTGGGTGGGCAGGCTCCTGGCCCTCCTCGGGGATGCTGGCCTCCAGCCTGCTGGTGGCGCTGTCCCTGCAGGTAGACGGTGAGTCTGAAGGCAGGCTCTTTAACCTCTCCAGCTCTTTGGTGTGCTTTCGGACCAGGCCTGCCTTCTGCAGCTGGATGATGGACTCCTGATGCTGCATCAGGTAGCTATTGGTGGTCGGCTTCTCCATCTCGTTACTGAACAGAAGCCTCAGGTCCTTAGCCGGCTTCGGATCTTTCTTAGCCGACGGTTCTTCCTTTACCACCTCCGTATTGGCTGTGCTCTTATCACAGTGAGAATTCTTCAACTGGGGAGATTTTGGAAGGGCTTTTGAGGTCTCTCTGGAAGGCTCTAGAAGGCTTGCTGGTGGTTCCAGGGCTGCCCCGGCTCCAGAGCCACTGACATCTGGCTTCCTGGAGCCTGCTGGTAGTAGGAACGGAGAGGTGTTGGCTGGACCCGAGGCCGGCCTCTCTGGAGCTCGGGACCTGCTGCTCGTGTGGGCCACGGGGGAAGACGTGACGTGGGGGAGGAAGGTTGGCTGGGTGCAGATAGCAGAGGAGCCCGGGTCTTCGTGCTGCTCCATGAAGGCCTCAGGAGTCCCACCAGCTGCAGGGTACATGCAGTCGGCACAGGATGTGTAAGGAGGCTTCACTTTGCTGAGGATTCCAAATACGGCATCGCGCTGCAAGAGACAGACAGAGAGCACAGTGAGGCAGTGTGATCCCATGCCGAAGACCCAAAAGCACAAAGGGGGTGGCCGTGGCGGGGGAGGGGCAGTGCTTTGCTTTCATTTGTTCAGGATTACAGACCTTTTGAGGGCACACTGGATCATGAATAGAAGTTAGCACAGTGTAAGGGACCTGAGTTTTCCACAAGCCAAGACGGTGTCCTGGGCAAACCTTAAGCCATAAGGCTGGGACAGAGACTCCCAGGACCCTCCTAGTTAGCATCCTGTCTAAACTCCACCCCCCAGTTACTTGGCAACAGCCAGGTACGCTCCACCCACTATAAAAGGGGCTGCTCTGACCCCTCCTCCCTCTTGCTCTCTTGCCCTCTTGCTCCAGCTCTGTCCCCTCTCCCCTTCCCTCCCTCCTCTCCAGGTGCTCATGGCCTCTTCTCTTTCCCTCCTTCCCTCCCTCCCTCTCGCCCCCCCCCCTCTGCCTCTACTACCCTCTCAACTCCCCTCCCCATGCCCTGAATAAACTCTATTCTATACTATACCGTGGTGTGGCTGGTCCCTCAGGGGGAAGGGATGCCTCCGAGTGGGCCTGCTGAGGCACACTCTTCCCCCACACCTCCCTCACTGCACCCCCACATAGAACATACAGATCTTTATTTTTTTATAAACACACCACCCCTTCTGTGTTTCCACCACCCACCAGGATGACCCTTCCCTGGCCATGGTCTGGTCTGGAAAGGAGGGTGCAGGCACGGGGGGGGGGGGGGGGGG
>JADRCH010000262.1:368212-380315 GCA_019843965.1 Rhynchomys soricoides
GGGGGGGGGGGGGGGGGGGGGGGGAAAGAGGTGGGGAGATCAGAACAGACAGAGCTGGAGAGCCACTAACTGGTTAAGAGCACTTCCTGTTCTTTCAGAGGATTTGAGCTCAGTTCCCAGCACCCATGCCAGACAGCACACCACTGCCTGTCGCTCTAGGGTATATCCACCACCTCTGCCTTCTGTGACCACTGGCATTCGTGTGTCCACACTCGGAGATGCCATTAAAAATAAAATTTAAGCCGGGCAGTGGTGGCACACACCTTTAATTCCAGTACTTGGGAGGCAGAGGCAGGCGGATTTCTGAGTTCGAGGCCAGCCTGGTCCAGGGCCACACAGAGAAACCCTATCTCGAAAAACAAATAAAAAATAAAAATAAAAACAAAACAACTAGAATTAAAAACAAGAAGAAAGAACTGAACAAAATTGACATGGCAGCACAGGAAGATGGTTCTCCTGGGCAGAGGGAGTTTGCTGTGGGAGCAACCGCAGTCTGAATACAGCAGGACCCTTCCCAGGCAGCAGGACCCTTCCCAGGCAGCAGGACCCTTCCCAGGCAGCAGGACCCTTCCCAGGCAGCAGGAAACGAGCCGGGAACCCAAGGTCGCCAAGATGGAGGGAGGGGCAGAAATGGTATTTGGATCGCCTCCAGCACAAACTCAAACGTACTTAACTACATGTTATGCTGTCTCCCAAGGGACTTGCCTTTGGTCACTGGGGCTTTGGTGAATAGGACAAGGACTTCTCTTTGTCCTCCCTGTAACTGGCAAGGAAGGAGGTAAGAAGGGTTAGGGTGGGCTGAGGGAGCCAGCTTTCTTCCAGCTGCCCGACTGTGAGACCCCCCAGCTGGTGGGAAAAGAAAGCAGCCTTGCAGACGCTGGGTTGAGGGGTCTCTCATACGTTTGCCACAAGTGCAGCCTGGGGGCCTCTTTCCACAATTCCAAGAGGTTAATGCCATTCTGTGCAGCCAACTCCAGACTCAGGCTCATAGGCCGTGTGTCCAGGACACCACACCAACATGCCACCTCCCTACAGTACATGTGCAGCTACTGTCCCTCACCGAGAGGGTTCTCTGTCCAGATCATAGCTCTCTCGTCAGCACTGCTCCTCAGCCTGGGTCTAGCAAGTTGCTCTTCACCAGGCCATGGATGATGTGCCACCCCTCTGGGTCAAGCTTTGTCCTCCTTTGTGTCCTTGCTAGTTAAGTTTGCCTTCCTTTTGCCCCATACATGTGGGGGCTCAGAGACACAGAGCAGGGCCCCACAGCAGCCTGACACACCACAGTTAATAAAAGGAGCTGGGCACACAAGTGGCTGTACATGCCCAGGTCTGCTGAGCTCCTACCTAAGCTCTTCTCCTGGTCACCGCAGTGACTCACAGTCAGGCCACTGGGGCTAACCGCAGCACAACGGTCCCAGACAAAGGCGTTTTGCAGCATCTGTCCTCTCCGAGAGAAGTGGCGGCAGTGGGGAAGGCATGTAGTTCCTGTTTGCTCTGGAACATATTTCATTACTGGGAGGCCAGCAGTGAACTGGCTGGGGTGGCTAGGTCTGTCTGTCTGTCTGTCTTTCTATCTTTCTGCGTAGCATTGTAGCACAATGTTAAATACAAACCAACTTTCTACCTCAGTATCCCCACTGAGAGTCGTCCCTGCCTGTGGAGTGGCAGGAATGGCCAGGGAACACGAAGTTCCTGGCCCCAAGCTTTCGGTGAGTGCCCAAGGGGCAGAGCCCAAGAGTGCAGCTCCCCTGGCCCTCTGCAAGGATGGCCCTGCTTCTAGGTCACTCACTGTCAGATGCTGGAACAAGGAAGACAGGGCCCGGGACCAGCGACTTTCTGAGCAGCCTGAGGTTGTAACTAAGTAAGGCACACTACTGCACATCACCCTTCAAGGATGGCAGCTATGGGGGACCCAGAGAGCACAGTATTGACACAAGCTGGAAGACAGGATGCCTGGTGAAGCTAACCAGCACACTGTCATTCTGTCACAGTGGACCACTTAGGAAGGAGATGACACCTCTGGGATTTGCTTCAAGGCCATCTGAGACAAAAGAGTTGGGTGGGGGGGCTATCTAGAGGGTGCGGTGAGATGAATCTGGAACACCCTGCATCAACACAGCGTGAACTGGGATAATGACATGACTCAGGAGCCCCACCATAGATAAGGGGGGGTTAGCAGGGCTTGGGTGTCCCTATACATAGGTATCCACTAGCTAGGCACGTGCTACCTAGGCAGGTATAGCAGGCCCCCACTCTCTGAAATACACCTGTGGGCTGAAGTGGGAACTGTACAGTGGGAGCTATGTGTGAGGTAGAGTGGTGTGGCATCCTGCTCCCCATAAACGGTCCCCAGCCTACCTCAAAGTCATCGGGACAGCTCCTCTTGCTGTTGTTGTTATTTAGGTTTTCCTGGTCAAGCAAACTTCTCTCGAGCTGGGTGGAGGCCCGTCTCCACCTCCCCGGTCTTGGGCCGCCATCCTTCTCCAGCTCTTCCACTTGGGGCAAGGAGCCGCTGCGAGCTTCGGGGCTCCCAAACTCCAGTTTCCTCTTTACCTCCTTTTCACACAGCCTGGCACCTTCCTGGGGGTGCTGAACCAGCTTGTGTACCTCCTCTGGCTGAGACTCATCCTCTAACAGAGCATCCCTCTCAAGGTCCTCTAAGTGGACCAGGCCACCCGCATCATCATGGTGGGGAAGGAGGAGGGGGTCCGAGAGTCTTCGGAAACAACAGGGGAGAGATGGTCCTCCTGGGGCCAGGCTTCTCTGGAGCCCAGGGTGGGTGGTATCATCCAAACAGGGCATCGGAGTATCCAGGGCGCCATCCAAGGTCTCTGGCAAGAACTCACTGGGCTCTGTTACAGTGTCATCTGCAGGCGGCTGGCGCCACAGTTTGTTATGCCGCTGTTTGCTGTGGGGAGAAAGGGCAGGAGGTGAGCTGAGAGCAGCACCATCAACTCCTAGCAGGACGGGTAGGAGATGCCTGGGCCTGCTAGTCAGCGGGGGCCAGGAAGTGGACTTCACTCTGTTCACCAGGGATGAGAGTCACCGTGGACTACATGAGCATCCTTTCTCGGGACTATTTACCATGCAGTAACAATGTAGCAGATGCAGAGGCAGTTTTGACTGGAGGTGGCCACTCTCCCCACCTTCCTGTTTATGCTCATCTCATTGTGAATCTAGTCACATCCCGGAGGGCTCTGACTCTATTTATACATGAGAGTAACAACCTTTTTCACACCTACAGTGAAAACTCAGGGGGTCATAGCAGAAGGTGTGTCAAGCTCCCTGCACACCAGGATAATGAGGTAAACATGGCCATCCCATTGAAGATTCCAGAAAACTCATAAGTATTTGTTTCAGGTGGAGACTACAGGTCTGTTCTAAACGATTTTCACCTTTTCTTTCTTCTTTTTAATAATCAAGGTCTATGGAGCTCAGGCTAGCCCCAAATATATAGCCAAAGCTAGCCTCGAGTTCCTGATTCTTCTACCTCTTCCCTTCCAAATGCTGGGATTACATGCCTGGCTTGAATGGATTATTATTCTCATGTGGAGATAGAAAACACGGCCTTGCATCTGACAGCAGGCATTCCACCACTGGGCTACATGCCCAGCCTTATGGCAAAAAAAAAAAAAAAAAAAAGACAATTATTTTTTACTAAATCTTGAGATACCATATATTTGATTGTATTTCTCCCAGCTTCACCACCCCAATTTGTGTATCTTATAACAACCACCGAGTCTAGTTTATGCTGCCATTACTTATGGGTGTAGGCCATGGCAGAGCCTCCCCCAGAAGCATCAACTGTCAGTGGCTGTCAGGGGCAGGGGCTGGCATTGCTCTTATAACATGTTTGAAGGTATAAAAGCCACAAATCAAAAAGAGAGAAGGAACTTTACAATGACAGAAGTAATCACCAAGATTGGCTCCACCTCCGGAGGGCTTCAGAGTAAAATCAACACTGTGGGGTGCTCGGGCTGAGCAGGAGAAGCTACTACAGCAATGCCCGCTGAAAAGCCACTGCCCCTCAGCCCAGCGGGTTAATCCCAGTCGCAGTGAGTTACCGCGTGGATTACCCCATGCATTCTCACCACTGACCACAATCCAAGTTCACACCGTGCTCCTACAGGCCTGCAGGGGACCCTTGGCTAGGTTGCAGTGGGGGAAGGAATCAGGTGAACCTCCGGGTCAGGCAACCTTCACTTTAGTTCCCGAGGCTAAGGGAGAGTGAAGCCTACTTTACCTCCTCTTCCAGCTGCCTGGAGACCTGACAGACACTGATACAGTGTAACAGTCCAGAGATGGCTGCAGTGGCTCTCCCAGTCTGTTTAACCCCATAGGAGCGCCCCTGCTCCCCCAAACTTGCCCAAGGAGCTGAAGGACTCCGCCTCTGGATTCCTTCCAACGCTGCTCAGAAATAATCCAGGTGGCTGCATATGCAGACTGGACATGGAGCTGGGAGAAAGTGAGTCCTCAGATACTGGCATCTGCCCCACCAGCGTGGGACCTCTGGGGAAACCTTACCGCCCTGACAGGGGCCCCTGCAATAAGTGCTTTGTCTTGTGGCAGTCAACACATGTTGGTGTCAACCTCTCTTTTGGCACATCTGAAATCACCGTGACACGAGACAAGCTAATCTGTCAGCGCTGCCCTCCCCTGCTCACTTGTAAAACAAGAAAAGCTGAATTTTACTTTGAGGTGGGAGCAGATTTAGCAGCCATATCTGTGAAGTTATTGGTAGTCAGTATGCAAAGGACATGCAGTGGTTGCTTGTGAGTCCTCACAAAGCCATGCCAGTTTTTAAGTTGCAGTAAAGTGTGCCATCTTGACCACTTCTTTCTACACAGCCTGGCAGGACAATTCCAGACACCACACCACATTTGTCAGAATGCACACCACCCACTGGCCACCAAGATCACATTCTCCATCTCTAGGGACCTTACGTAAGCATGGGGCCACAGTTTTTCCTGAGAGCCCCAAGGTTTGCTTGGAATGTATTACAGGTCAGAATTGCCCTTTTATGGGGTGAGGAGATAGGACCTTGATATACGGCAGAGCCCAGCCTTGAACTTCCGGGTCAGGCAATCCTCTAGCTCTAGTTCCCTAAGCAGTCTTACAATCAGGAGCTCCTTCATCCAACTGCCTTCCTCCTGTGGGCGGAGGAAGACTCCTATATGCTCTCCCCATTTGTTGATCCACACATCCACCAATGGACTCGTGGGCATCTTCTGCCTTTGTGATAGCGTGAATAACACTGCCATCAATTCAAATAACCTGTGACCTTATCATTTCTAGTCTTCCAGGTGTACATGAGGGACCACCAGCAACCGAGGCCCGGGTGTCAAATCCTTAACTTAGAAGAAGATGGAACTGGGCTTGGTGGAGACCGCAGGGCTCACTTGCGGTGAATCAGACCAGTGGCCTCTTCAGTCTTGAGTTTGGCACAAAGCAGGTACTTGGGAAATGGATCCGCTCAAGCCCACAGCAATACCAGGACATGCCTTGGATGAGCAGTTAAGTACCTTCTCTCACCCAGCGAGACAAGCTTTCTACAAGTGCCAACAGAATCAAAACGGATCCCTCCTGGAAACCACTAATCAGAGCCCAAACAATAGCTGTTTTTTTACAAGCCAGCTCCCGGGAGGCTGGCTGCCAGTTGTGGGAGCTCCTGCCAGGCCCGGCCAGCTTCGCCTGCCAGCCTGTGCCTAGGTGCTCACTCACCTTGCATCCAGGATACCTTCATACTCAGACAGCTGCCTCATAAAGCCTGCGTTGGGCCGTGTGATACTTCGCTTCTGCTTCACATAGTTATACGCTTTCTCCAGGGGCCAGCCGAACTCCTTCATGGCATACGCTATGACCGTGGATGCAGATCGGCTGACGCCCATCTTGCAATGGACCAGGCACTTGGAATGATTCCTTCTGCAGGGATTTGGGGGTGGGGACTGAGAGCAAGGATTAATAGTCCCCCCTGTCACCTCACGGCTCCAACCCTTCTCTGTCCTAATGTTTTTGACACAGATCTAACATACCTTCTAAAGGCAATATCTTTGCTGTGAGATCAATTAGCACACAACAGGAGAACAAATGAATCTGCATGGCCTGGCCCAGCTTTCCAATGCCTGCTTCAAAATGGAATCTCCTGTCACTGGGGCTACCTACAGTCGCTTCCTGGGCAGCACCTGGAGAGTTAATGGCAGTTCTGCAAAAGCCACTCAGCTTCCACAGCAGATGGAGGCCCTGGATGAGTTACTGTCAGAAACAGGGCCAGCAAGGCGAAAACGCTGCACCCTGGGGAGAGAGTGAGAGCCCGGAGGGAGCTGAGGGATGGCAGCAATCTGGCCAAGAGAGAACTGAGCCAGGGGGAAGATGGAGCCGATCTGCTGCTTGTAAGGAAGGCTATGCTGGCCCAGGCGCAGCTGATTCACGAGATACATGAGGCACAGTGACCCTCTCCTTGCTGGGAAGGTGAAAGCATGCCAAGCTGGCAGAGGCTGTAGTTGGGAAGCTAGGGTGGGGCCCGTCAGGCTCCAGCTTCCTATACCAGGGTTACAATTCCACCCCCCACAGCCCTAGTCTTTCCTGACTTCTAGATTCACAGGCAAGGAGTCTGCTCTGAGAAAGCAAGGAAAAGTAGGATTTGGTAAGAACACGCCTTGTAGCGCTGACTGGGAGGCTCCTAACTAAGAGGGTTGTTTTTTTTCCCCATAGCACGGGAGTGGGAGTTGGGGGTGGGGGTGGGGGGCGGTCTATGCTTGGATGTACTATAAACACCTGCTCCAAAGGAGAGCAAGGAGGGGCCTGGGGCTCAGGGATAGTGGAGACGGCCCCATCTCAGACTGCCCTGTTCTAGAGACACAGGAGCCTGCATTCCTTGGGGAACTATCCACGAGCATAAGACCGGCGCATACCGGCCCTTTCCAGGAGAGAGCTCCCCAGTGGCACACGGGTATTGAACCCTGGCTGGCATCTGTACTGATAATGAAACACTGGATCCAGGGTCACACTCGAGGGCAGGTGGAAGAGACCATGAGAGCACCCTGTGGAGAAGGCTGATCCATACTTGCCCACTTTGGTGCCTGGTGCTCTGTAGCTAAAACAGAGGTCCACCAGACAGTCCCATCTCTTCGGCCATCAGGCTTCTGTATCCAGGACCCTCTCCCCATCTGGCCGGCCACTCATTCCTGCCCCGCCCACCGTCCCTCCCAAGGTCCCCTTCCCACACACTTACTTCGCTTTGTTTATGAAATGGTAAGCTTCATTCCAGTGGGCAAGAAGGTCTGTGGTTTCCTCATCATACACTCGGATGTTATGGTATGCAAACAAGCCAGGGAAAAAATTGTCTATTTCTCTAGTGACATTTAAAATGTAGTCAACGCTGAAAAGAAGCAAAGGGCCCAGAGAGACAGAATGAGGAACAGGAAAAACAAAGTAACAAAAAAATCTGTCGGAGAAAAGTCAGGCATACATTTCTGGTGAGAGGTTTATTACTTATTTTTTTGCTTAACGGTCATTTTTGTGTGAGTTTTTTTTTTAATAGGACAAGAATGAACTATTTGAAAATAACCCAAGCCGGGCAATGGTGGCGCATGCCTCTAATCCCAGCACTTGGGAGGCAAAGGCAGGTGGATTTCTGAGTTCGAGGTCAGCCTGGTCTACAGAGTGAGTTCCAGGACAGCCAGGGCTACATAGAGAAACCCTGTCTTGAAAAAATAGAAAAGAAAAAAAAAAAGAAAGAAAAGAAAAGAACCCCCCAAAAACCCCTTTACTTAATGCTTACATTCAAGATCAGCTTGGGTTATAGAGCAAGACACTATCTTGAAAACAAAACCAAACCTCCACTCTTAAAATAGTTAAAAAGCAGAATGTATCTTCTATAACTTTTGTCCTGTTTGAGAGCATCTGCTAATCCAGACTACACAGCCCCCTGCCCTTAACCAGTACATTCATTTCCTGAAAACCAAAGCAGTGTTGATAACTGGAAAGGGTCTCAAATAGGTTTCATGGTAACTGACAACCCCTTGGGAGAGTTCCCTGAAGCATGTACTTATTCCCAGTAAGATGAAAGCCTGAGGTCTGACCTCACACCGGATGGACACTCTGCCGAGGGAATACCTCTGACTGGAAGTTCCACAGATGTACTTTTAAGGTCTGTTTAGCCCAGTTTTCCAATGCAGTAGGTTCAGGAAGGCCAGCTTGTCGGACCACAGAATGGTGATTTTGTGACCGCTTCTCTGAAGAGCTTGGTTTAAAGGTTTACTCCTGCTACTGAGCACTTCCCAGAGACAGGCAAGTTCCTGCCCGGCAATGACTGTTCAGTCATGAGATTCCCACCAGGCACCAAAGGATTACCAGGAGTGGCCCAGTTCTCAGGGTTGCTGACTCGATAAAAGGCCAACAGAGATGAGTGTTCACGCTGTGGTTCGCAGCAATTCTGCTGGGAAGTGGGGCTATGGGAAGGAGCAGAGCCTGCCCAGGGCCAGGCTGTCCTCCATCCCCCGGTGTGACTAAGCTGCTCCCGGACCCCCGAAATCACCTAAGACTCCAGGAAGAATCTAGAAACCACGGATTACTATGTGTAGTGCTCTGAAGCACAAGAGCCCCTCCAGCCACTGCAGAGACCAGACTGAGGCAATGAGCTGGGCAGGCCAAGGCAGAGGCTACCTATGCTGCCTGGAGAGATGGGGAAGAGGGGAGCAGACTCACCCTGAGCCCTGCAGCTCCTCCAGATTGGATGCATTCCACTCGGAGCCCTGGGGGACAGATCATACAAAGCCCTGTGAGTGTTCCACACAGAGAACCTGACAGTGGGGCCTCAGCCTTAGAGCAGAAAGATGGAAAAGAACCAGGAGAGGGAGAGGAAGGAGTCTAAGCAGGTTCCTGAGGCCCTTGGGTATCACTGAGGATGACAGAGAGGAAACAGCCTCGCTGGTCCCCCACCTCATGGAAGCCTGCTTCATGTCTCCCAGTCTTCTTAGTCTGCCATGGGCACAGCCCCCACAGGCAGTGACCTGTGACCTCCTTACCACTGTTACAGAGGGGACCCTAGCTCCCTTTCCTGGTAGGTATTTTGATATTATTTTTAAAAGTTCTCACCCTCTGACCCAGTAATTCCGAGTTACAAACAGCTCTCCCGAGGAGATAACCTGGGCTCACACAGAGCCTTAGGAATACTGGGTGGGCATTTAGGGCTTTTATGAGAAAAACAACGGGAACATAAATGACAACAGGCCCTGATGGCGGGCACTTTAAAATAAACTATCCCACCACAGGAGGCAGAGGCAGGAGGATTGCCATGAATAAAATAATCACCACGGTGGTACAAGTAGGGGACACTCAAGAAAAAATGCAATAAAGAAAGAGAGAGACAAAGTCTACTCAGGAACAAGTCAGGCACAGCCTCATCTTTTTACACAGGCATCAGAGAGAGAGAAACCCAGTGCTAGATTCCAAGCCTAGCCCTACAGGAAATCGGACAAGGGAAAAACTAACGCTGTAAAATGCTGTGAGTGACAACCTCCTTGTGGGAGCTGGGAATATTTTTTCTCCCTTAAAATGGTTTGTTTCCAACTGTCTATAGCATGTATGACTGGATGCATTGATACACTGTATCATTAAAATGTTTCCAACTGTCTATTGCACGTATGACTGGATACACTGATGCACTGTATCATTAAAAACTCCTCTCTTCCTAGTTAAGGAGCCCCGAAGAGAAACAGCAACCACTGATGCTCTTGGAAATGCAGCCCCCCAGTCCTGGCAAGGCCGTTCCTGTCACCACATCCCAGTCTCTTTGTTGACTTCCTCTCCTGAGCTTCCCAGGTCCTCTGGGGTTTGACCATTAAGCAACATGAGCTGGATTTTCACACCTCATGGGCAGCCTCAACCATAAAATTCCTTTAACATCACTTCATGGAAAGAAGGCACAGGCACCCAGCCTCCCCAGCCTCCCCAGCCTCCGCCAAGGCTGTGAGTCCTTTGGCCGTGACCGCCACCTAGTGGACAGAGTGGAGGGAGGCACCTTTTCACTGTTGTCAGGGACGCCAGCCAGCACACCCTCCCTGGCTTTCAAGTTACTTAAACACTCACATCTCAGTAGATGTAGCCTGAGACCCGTCCGTGCAGGGAGAGTTACATATAAACAAGAGCATAAAAATAAATACATTCAATGCTCAGGAGGCTGGGGCAGAAGATCACAAACTCTGGGCTAGCCTGGCTACAGAGTGAGCTGTCTCAGGACCCACTTAAAGCCCACACATACATGTGTGTGTATGTATACATATGTGTATACATTATATGTGTGTTACATACACACACAGAGACACCTATTTATGAAGACTGAAGTGTTCCCTTGGTGGCTAACGCCCTCTGCCATCTTCCTTCAACTCCCATAAACAGACACTTTCTCTTCTAGCCAGCTACTGTCCATAACCAGGCCTACAGAACCTGCCGGCTCCAGCATGTACTTCAGCTAGCCATCCTAATAACTCTATGAGGGGGAGGGACCAGCTGACTCAGTGGGGTGTGGTGGGGGGCACAGCGCGGGTGAGGTGCTGGAGCAGGACTTGGCTTTGCTGGGTCTGACTTCCTACTCAACTTCACCATCTCCTAGCTGATTTTAGCAACCTGCTTGCCTCTGAACACTGGCCAGCTACCTTCTACGGAGATTTATGGCCTGAAGACACGGAGCACAGGAGCCACAGTAGGGGTGGGGTACACCCTTCAGTGGGCTCAGAGGGGAATGGCTCAGCTCCCTGTGTTTCTGTTTGGTGCTAAGGCACAGCCTTTTCTGGGTAGTATGGGTCTGTGAGCATGGTCCCCAAACCGAGTTCCACCAGAGCTGGGCTTCTTACAAGATAAAGGTGGTCGAAGATGAGGGAGGGCTTGTCCATCTGGCCCAAGATGAGCAGCATCTCGTTATCGATGAATTCCTTGAACTCTTTCAGGTTGCAGTTCATTTGCTTCTCCAGCTCATTTCGGATCTGTGGGCGGGACAGAGCAAGAGTGATGTGGGGCGGAACTTATTAGAAGTGACCTGTGGGCGGGGCAGACATAAGTGACAGGGTGGGGGGAGCGGTGGAACCTATCAGAAGTGATTTGCTTTAACAGGAGCCCACCTCCGCACAGGTGTGAAGCCACAGTGGGAACTGTGACTGTCTACAAGTGTGAGTTTGTCCTCGTTCTTTGCCCAGGGAAATGCGTTCAGATGCAGGTAGCACATCCGTGTGGGCTGCGGGCATTCACTCACTCCACCTCCAATTTAACCCAACTGGAGGAAGCCTGTTGACCTCAACAAAGAAATTGGTTTTTCCTAAGTTTTCTTCCTATGGAGTTTAAAACACTTACACGTAAACAATTAAGTACGAAATATACTGCAGTGAGAGGGTAAAGTCGATTTCTCATAGGAGAAGGGATCACAGCATGATTTTAAAAAAGTACTAACCAGTGAAAGACGAGGATTTAAAGCTGGGGTAGAAGTTTGAGCAAGTCAGCCTGGAGGCCGCAAGGTGAGTCCTAAGCCAGTGTGAGCTATAGAGGAAGACCCCGACACAAAGATACCAAAGACTAACAAAGAACAAATAAATAAACGGGCACTTCACACGTGTTACCTACCTGCCACGCCCCCAGCCCCAGTTAAGCATATAAATAAATATAAAATTTAAAACAAATTTTTGAAAGGTTTTTGGTTTATAAACAGGGTCTCACAGTGTAGCCCTGGCTGGCCTGGAACTCAATATGTTGATAAAGATGCCTTGAAGTCAGAGAACGTCTTTCCTGATGCTAGGATTAAAGGTGTGTGTACCCCAATGCTGGGCCTCTACATTTGTCTGAGTGTTGGGCTGCCAGATCTCCCAGAGAGGGTGTTATGGAGGGCTGTGAGCTACCATGAGGGTGCTGGGTATTGCACTCAGATGATCAGAGGAGCAGCCAGTGGTTCTGAGGAGAAGCCATCTCTCCAGCTCCAACAATATCTTTTATATGCTGCTGCTGCTGCTGATAGCAGCAATGGATGAAGGGGGAAACTGACCAAGGAGAAGCTTAAAAGGCACAGGGAGAGGCCTGAGATTTACACCTTCTGTACTACATCTCCTGTACAGCACAA
>JADRCH010000262.1:380325-447499 GCA_019843965.1 Rhynchomys soricoides
GATTTACACCTTCTGTACTACATCTCCTGTACAGCACAAGGCCAAGGGACGCACAGATGCAGGAAAGGACACAGAAGACTGAGGTCCCTCGGAGGAACCCAAGGACCTTCTAGCCCTGTCCCCAGGGCTCAGAGAGGGCAGGCAATCTGCCCATGGTCTCTGGAATCAGACTAAAACTGAACTCTAAGCCTGGGTCCTCCACAGACTTAGTACCACTGCAGAGCAAAGTGTGGGGGAGCCTCCAGGGTGGACAAATGCACAGATACAAAAAAACCCCAAAGATCCTGGGCCTGCCTCTGCCGAGAAGACGACAAGACAAACGTGTGTGATGGCTGCATGCCTGCTATGGGCTGAGAGGGCGGGCTGGGGAACGGGGGGGGGGGGGGGGCGGGGGGGGGATGGTTAGGAGGCAGGAGGAGGGGAGCAGATAGGGAGGGGAAGGGCCTTACTTCCTTGGAAGTCACATTTTCAAGGTCCTGGCTCATCATGATGCTCCGGAGTTTGGCTTTAATGAGACGCTCAGTTCTTTCCCCCTCGGTTGGCCTAGGAGGAAAATGTATAGGAGGTTCCTATCCATCCATCCATCCACACGTCCATCTGTCCAAATGTCCGTCCGTCCACACGCCCGTCCGTCCACACATCCATATGTCCACACATCTATACGTCCATACATCTACACCATATAGAGAGAAGCCTCCCGTGATCTCAGACCCTTATGGGTCTGATGTTAGCTCGCACAGGCACAGGGTATTGTGGGTGTGTGCCGTGTGGGCAGAGTAGAGAAGCTCCATCTCCAGTCCCACAGGAGAAACCCACGTGGAAAGAAAGCAGGCCAGTGGGTAGGGGACTCGCTCGCCACACAGGTCATCTATGGTAACTGCCAACATCCTAGGCTGCAGTCTCCACCTGACCCTTCTACCTGGGGCCATTGCTGCATCCTGATTAAGTCCTCCCATGAACTCAAAGTCTGTGCACTCTGTCATGTCTATATGCCAGCCCTGCTGATTAACTCCCGGGGGGGGGCCGTGGAGTGGAGCCCAGAACAGTCTACTCCCTCAGCTGACTTCAAATGTCTCAATTGGCCACCATTCTTCTGTCCCTTCTCATGGCTTCGTGATTGTGTCTGAACAACTCTTCTCTCACAACCAGTATGGCAGCAGACACCTCACTTTGAGGGAACGGGACGGTGTGGCCGCAGGTCACTCTCTTTGCTGAGGGTACTGTGAAGGCACAGACAGCCCTCTGGATCAAGATACCCACGACCGAAGACTCTGCACCCATAATTCTAAGTAAACTTTAGGATTAGCAACCTGAGGGGACAGAGTTTAGGGACAGAACACAGACGGGAGCAGGGTGGCACAATCCTGTGGTGATGTGATGAAGTGGGGGACTGCTCCCCACAAATGGAGTCACCGAACGTATTGCTTCTAAAGGGAAGGTGTGCTTGCGTGTGCGTGCGTGCGTGCACACACGCGCAAGCACACGCGTGCACACACACATACACACGCACACACAAAACCTTTTAGAACAGTGGTTTTCAACCTGTGGGTCACAACCCCTTTGGGAGGGTGGTGTCAAACGACCCTTTCACAGGGGTCTCCTAAGAACATCGGAAAGCAGATACTCCTCACCTTATGATGCACAACAGTAGCAACATTACAGTTATGAAGTAGAAACAAAAATAGTTTTATGGTTGGGGTCAGCATAGCCTGAGGAACTGTATTAAAGGGTCGCGGTACTAGGAAGAGTGAGAACCGCTGGCCCACAGTCACAGGGTCAGTCAGGTTAAACCTGTTCTGGGAAGGGGTTCTCAGTCAAGGGGTTGCAGGGAAGCAGGACGCTAGAGGACCAGTATGGGAGGAGCCTCGGCACATACTTGTCCACAAACAAGGCTGGGGAGTCGGGCCTCGTGGACTCCAGGTCCTGCATGGCGTTCCATTCATTAATGCAGCTCTGCTCCGAGCTGATGCAGCTCTCATAGTAGGTGGCCCAGATGAGTGCCACTCCCCCCGGGAAGTAGTTATGTCTCCGAGCCACTTCGCACGCCTTGTGAAGCACTTGCAGGGCAGACCTGGGAGGGGGAGGAGAGAAGAACTCAGGATGGCACGGGGCGCAAGGGGGGGAGGGCGGAGCACAAGGGGGCTCCGGTTCTGCAGCTCACAAAGGGTGCTCACTTTACCAGCGGTGGAACAGGCAATTCAGAAAGGGCTCCCTCTTGGAGGTTCTGCTCGCAAGGTGTGTGAGGGACACACAGCAGCTAGATACAACTGTCAACTCTCAGAGGCTGATCCCTCACCATTTCCAAAGGAATAAACAGACGCCAGCAGCAGACCCCATCCCAGAGCCCCTAACTCTTCCAAGCTGGTTGGGTCACATTCCAGCAACCAACCCTAAAGAGTTCAGGCAGGGCTGTACTGCAGGAATCTAAGGGCAGGAAAAGTCTTTCGGTCCGCCTTCCAGTGTGTAAGATCTTGGGTAGGGCGGGGCTTTAAAATGTGTACGTTTTATTTAGTCAGTCTTTTTTATTTCTTTTGACAAAAACTCAAGGCTGAGAATTTCTCAGGGAATGAGCTGCTGAGGGAGGTATATGGCAAAGGCAGAAGAGAGCCCGGAAGGGAAGTGAGCGCTCCTAGAATAGCAATGTCCGTAATTCTATCTGTCCCACCATCTAGGCAGGATGAGGAAATCAACTTGAGCCACATGTTTATTAAATTCAGTTCCGGTTCCTAAGAATTTAAAAAAAAAATGGGGGGAGGGGGTGGAAAAAACCAATCACCGCCGCCACAAACGATAATAATTAATAATGATAGTAACAACTTGGCTAAAGAGAAAGATACAGCGATTATCCAAAGAAACACTGGGGCACCTGTGGGCCAGAACGATGACTTCTTAGCCCCGCCCACCTCAAATGACCTGGAGGCAAGCACAGCCTAGAGTAACAGGGGGACACAGCACTAGCCAGGTGGCCAGTGAGTGAGCTCTCTGGGACTCTCCCCTCCCTGGACAAGAACTGTCATTTGGAATTCCTCGAGCTTGAAGTTTTTCCTAGTTTATCCCTATTCTTCTACTCTACAAGAACGTTTAGCCCACGGGAGTGAACAGCCTTTCAGCACTTCAGTGTGACACTGGGCCTACAAACCTGCTGAGCTACACCCACGGTGAGTGTGTGGCCCCAGGCTGGACACGCCCAAGAGAGAGCTGTAAGAAAAGGCTGGTCTAGGAAGCTGCAACAGTGCCAAGTTCGGCCATTGTAGAGGGTCATGAAGCCTTCCCTGGGATCCTGGCCCTTCAGCTGGTGCTCTGTGGCCTGACCATCAAGAGAACGCCTGCCCAGCTCTCTTGGCATGACATACTAGTTTGTTCATATATAACCGCCTCCTTTCAAGATGCTTTAAATTCCAGGAGGCAACTAGGGTCTATCTCAAGACCCCCTTGCCTCTCTCTAGCCAAGCAGAGTGCCCGGATCTTAACTGCACAAACCTAGCGCCTACTGTGTGCAAGGTACAAAGAATAAGTGAATTTACGCCAGAACGGCATCTAGTAGGTCAACAGGTAAAGCGGTCATCTTCAACGGTAATACCTTTTTTAAATGGATAAGGAACTTAGATGGTACATTTCCCAACAAAGACACACATATATAAAATTCATACGTCGTAAGGAGAATTTAACAAGAAGACACTGAGGGCTGGAGGGGCTCAGTGGGTGAGAGCAGGTGCTGATCACACAAAAAAGACAACAAAACAACAACAACAAAAGAGAAACAAACCCGAGCCTCCTGCACCCGTGTCTTCTGCTCACTCCCTAGGGTCCTATACCCTCTTCCAGCCTCCACTGACCCCGCACTCCGAGCACGCACCCACACACAGGCACGCAGACATACACAGCTGTGAATAGAAGCGGCAGATCGAGATGCAACGTCAGCCACTGAGATGGAGATTGACAAAGATTAATGTTGACAGAGACCTGGGGCAACTGGAGCTTTGCTGGAAACCTGTGCAGCTCCAGTAAGAAACAAACAATGAAGGGGTAAACAGTAGGGGAGGGCTGGAGAGATGGCTCAGCGGTTAAGAGCACTGACTGCTCTTCCAGAGGTCCTGAGTTCAAATCCCAGCAACAACATGGTGGCTCACAACCATCTGGAATGGGATCCGAAGCCTTCTTCTGGTGTGTCTGAAGACAGCGACAGTGTACTCACATAAAATAAATCTTTAACAACAACGACAAAGCCCAATAGGGTGGAATGCTCTTCAGTGCCGTGAGTCTGGTGCACAACATGAACAAGTCTGAGCATCATGGTAGGAGAGTGAGACGAGGAAGGACAAATAACGGGGTGAATGCTCTCGGAGACTCCTAGAACAGGGGTTCATAGCAACAGAAAGCACAGAATCTTCTGGGGCCAGCAGAGTGAAGGAGGGCCTTCCTTTTGGGATGACAAGAATATTCTATCAGTGGACGAGAAAGGGTTAACTGCATGACCCTGAATCAAACACCTCCAGACAGCAAAGGTGGCTAGTTATGTTATGAAAGGTTTGCTTCTGAACACGCATGCACGCACACAAGCATGCACACATGCACAATTAGCTTCCGAATACAAGTGATTTTATTTTATTTTATTTTTTTTTTGAGACAGGGTTTCTCTGTGCAGCTCTGGCTGTCTCAGAACTCACTCTGTAGACCAGGCTGGCCTCGAACTCACAGAGACCCACCTACCTCTGCCTCCCGAGTGCTGGCATTAAAGGTGTGCGCCACCACTGCCGGGCTACAACTGGCTTTTGTATTCATTCTGTTAAGTAGAACACACCTCTAATGAGTTCAAAGCCCCCCAAACACACTTACCACATGGCCTGGACCGACACCGGCTTGAATATGTGCATCCTGCCTGCTGTGCTCACACTGAACCCGCTGAGGATGGAAAACAGGAAAAAAGTGAGAACTCAAGCAAGCTTCCGGTCAAGTCACTTCAGACTCTGGGTGCAGTCCCTCCCCAGACCAGCAGGCCTCCCGCTATCCAACAAGGGCAAAAGGAGCCAGGCACGCGGAGCCTCACTGCCTGCTAGCTGCATCCTTGGTACTTGCTGAATTACCTTGTGTGAGTTCTCAACACAGCAAGTATTCCATAGCAACAGACTGGTGTGACGCTCCTGCACTGATACTTCCTGAGCTAAATCCCTGAAGAATACCCAGAATGGCTTTTCTACGGGCCCGACCACACAGGGACACCACTAAATGATCAGTCCGCCATACAAGATTATCCAAAGATGTGGGCCCTGTTGGTGCTTTGGGGTACAGGGGTATGGTGAGCATATAAAATGCTTGTTTTATGTGTATGTGTGATCGCACAACTGTGTACCAGAGGCCAACAGAGGGTGTACGATCCCCTGGAACTGCAGACAGCCACCATTATGGGTGCTAGGAACCAAACCCACACCTGTAAGAGCAGCCCATGCTCTGAGCTCCTGAGCCATCTCTCCAGCCCCTAGAAAATTATCTTTTTTTTTTTTTTAAAGATTGACTTATTTTATATATATGAGCACACTGTAGCTGTCTTCAGACACACCAGAAGAGGGCATCGGATCCCATTACAGATGGTCTTGAGTCACCATGTGGTTGCTGGGAATTGAACTCAGGACCTCTGGAACTCAGGACCAGTGCTCTTAACTGCTGAGCCATCTCTCCAGCCCCTAGGAAATTATCTTTCAAAGGGGTGTCCATACCCGTCCCCATCAAGGTGGATCTTGGTGTCGCTCCAGAGTCGAAGAACCATTCCGATCGTGCAGCTTTTGCTAAGTGGGGAAGAGAAGATGTAGGAGTCAGTGTCCCTGTGCATGTGAGCTTCCCTCAGTCTCCTCTCTAGCAGCTCCAGGCTACAACCTGCTGACCCGGCACCAACTGCGGGCTCTGTGAGCAGCTCCCAGGCTGTCTGGGCACTGTCCACTCACGGCTGGACTCTAGAGAATACAGGCCTGGGGTGGCCGTAACTCTACAACTACAGAAGCTCTCAGGGTTCTGGGGTCCAGCAGCTGATCCCAGTGCCCTTCTCCCTACTGCAGTGGGGTGATCTATCAAGGGCCACACTCAACTGCAGAGAGCAGGCAAGTAGTCAGTGACAGCCCATGCCAGGCTTCTGTCCTGGGTAACAGGAGATGGGAGGTCTCCACAGCTCCACTGCTCACTCAGATGTGTGTCTGTATTTCGGTCTGGTCTACTTTTGTGCCGCTGCCACTTCACAAACAAGTTCAATCCGGTTCTGTTTTGCCCATCCAAACCTTGAACAGATCCACTGCCGTCACTGTAACAAAGCCTTATCAGAGGGTCTCTCAGATCGTGGGGAAACTCTTGAGGCATTTAAGAACTGGCTCTTGAGAAACTGTGGTAACTGTGTCTGAGCAACACCACAGCCCTCAAGAATTCCGAGCTTCTATCTTTGCCATGTGGTTTGCAGGCTCTGGGCGCAGTGGTAGTTGGGGGGGAGGGGAGGGGGGGGGAACGTTCCTCCTTCCTGTGCCTGAGTGACTCTCTCTGCAGAGATACCACCTACCTTTCAGTATGCGCGGGTTTAAGTTTTAAGGCAGTGGTACTCAACCTGTGGGTGGGGACCTCAAAGGACCATTGGAAAATAAAGATATTTATTTACCTTACAGTTCACAACAGTAGCAAAATTACAGTTATAAAGTAGCAATGAAAATCATTTTATGGTTGGGGGTCACCACACCAGGAGGAACTGTGCATATACGGAAGGGCTGGAGCATCAGGAAGGTTGAGAACCACTGGTTTAAGGCTTCCAGGTTAAAAGGACTAAGCTTTGGCTGGGCAGTGGTGGCGCACGCCTTTAATCCCAGCACTCGGGAGGCAGAGGCGGGCGGATTTCTGTGCTCGAGGCCAGCCTGGTCTACAGAGTGAGTTCCAGGACATCCAGGGCTACACAGAGAAACCTTGTCTCGGATTAAAAAAAAAGGACTAAGCCTCTGAGCTGGCAAATTCTCCGCTTTCCCTCTTGCTGGTCTATGCATCTGTCAAGGGCTTCCTTCATGGAGATGAGTGTTGAGCCTCACAGAGCTGACTTCCTTTCACTGGGACGCTAGTGAACTCATGTCTCTGGAGGACTAGGGCCCGGTGCATTCTGTGACAGTGACAAAGGCGGCAATAATTTCATGACCATCTCCATGGCTGACATTACCATGTAATGACATCTAACTCTGGCATTCCCACAGAACTCACAATGAAGTTGGACAGTGAAGGAGGCGGGCCCTGGGGGGGGGGACGCACAGGAAGTGGGTTCGGGAAACTGCATCTCACAGGTGAATGCTGACGGGGCAGGCCGGAACCAGTGTGGGGGAAGGGAGCAGGTTGTGGGAGGTGCAAGCAGGAGTCACAGGCTCACGAGCAGAACCCGCTTTGGCAGAGCTTTACACATTTGAACAAAACTGAAGGGCAGAGGGTGGTGTACACACTCGAGGGACAGTACGCAAAGTGTACCTGAACCATAAGCAAAAGCTAACCTCAGATCAGCCCCAAGGCCTAAGGAGAAGCCTGGAGCCACCATAGCTCCAACACAGACTTTCTACATGGTCACAGTATGTTTTCTCCTGGGGAACTCATGAGAATATTTTCGGGGGGGGGTTAACACTTACAAAGCCCCCTAAATTTAGGAAAACAGAGACTCCCTGTGTTGCTGGGGAGTCCCAGGGAGAATAGGAGCCTGGTGCCCAAGGGCCGTGAAGGCCAGTTCTGTCCTGTTCCACCCTTCCCTGATAAGATGCCCACTCATAGAACAAGCATCCCAGTTGCGGTTGCATCTGTCCCCAGAAAAGTCAGTTACTCGCCGATCTCTCGATCTTCCTATTTTTCTTAAATTTTAAATTTTCTTAAATTAATTGCTTACTCATCTTATACGTATAGATGTTTTGTCTGCACACCATCAAAGGGCATGAGATCCCACAGGTCTATAGTTATAGGCTGTTGTGAGCAGTCATGTGCTGGGAATTGAACTCGGGGCCTCTGGACAAGTAGCAATTGCTCTAACCTTCAACTGCCCTGGGGTTGGCCCTGCAGCCAGGCTGTGGCTCTAGCTCAGGGTCTCAATAGTGAGACACTGGCCTGAGTGTAGAACTCGCAGCAGAAGCGAGACAACCACAGGGAGAGAGGGACCCATGAGAACCAAAGCTAGCAGGCGGAGGGTGGCAAGGAAGAGCAGGACCCATCAAAGTGGGCAGGAACGAGGGTGCAAGCCCAGAGTTCAGCTGGACTGGGTGCAAATGTACATGTGTAATGACCTTCAATAACCTTGGACCGCACCAGCACAGGCCACATCTCTTGCGCTGCACTCTCAGCACATGAGCAGGCTAACAAGTCCACACAGCACAAGTCCCTGAGTGAGTGAACAAGCAAGGGGCGCACAGAACTGCAAACACCAGAAGATGGTCTCCGGCACTGCTGCCTCCAGTCACAAGAAGCCACTCTTGGACTCTACCCCTGTGCCACAGAACAGAGCGTCACAGTGGCAGCCAGGTTTCAGTAGTGAGAACTCCCCAGGGAAGGGCAGGACACTGGCATCTGGGATCCTAGCTGTACACAATCTTGGGAGATGCTGGAGTCTACACGAGCCAACACTGACTGCAAGGGGACTCCATGACACAGTCCAGGACAAACCGAGTGACAGAACTGTGCTCTGCAACACGACAGCCGTGACCAGAAGAGACTCGACACAGCGAGGATCAAAAAGAGGGTACAGGCTACAGGAGACAGCCCCACCCTTCAGGACTACGATAGGTTACCCAAACCATCTCTGTGTGGAGAGAAAACTTCATGCCCACAGAAGATTCCTATGGAGCTGGGCCATCATCTGAAAAATGTTAATTGACATGTAAAACATCAACGCCTGAGCCTGGGCATGGAGGCACGTGCCAGTAGGCATAATACTCGAAAAGCTGAAGCAGGGGGATCACGAGTTATGCGCATGCCTGTACCTCACGCAGAGTTTCATACAGACGGCCCCTCCCACTTCTGTGAGGTCCCTCGTGGCAGTGCCTCAACTGCACACCACACAGCCCACCCACGCACCACAAAAGCGTGGCACACAGCCCGCCCACGCACCTCAACAGCGTGGCACACAGCCCGCCCACGCACCTCAACAGCGTGGCACACAGCCCGCCCACGCATCTCAACAGCGTGGCACACAGCCCGCCCACGCATCTCAACAGCGTGGCACACAGCCCGCCCACGCACCACAACAGCGCACCTCCCTCCCGCAGGGCAGCAGCCCTTCTGCGTACACCAACTGTTCTATCAGACCATTCCCCGGCACACAACGCCACTGAGGTAGCTCCTCCCTTCCTCGCTTCACAGCAAACTTTCTCACGATGCCAGGGGGGAGGGAAAGAGGAGTCACCAAATGAATCCATCCCCCACTTATTTGTTTTTGAATCTGTCATCCAAGTCTTGGTCACCAGCCTAGGACACAGCAGTGTAATCACAAGGAGACCCGGTCACGTGATCTCCGGGACTACTTCTTGCTGTTGACTCCGCTTGAAACACTCGCTGCCCTGCACACCCCTGACCTCTCGGTGCAGCCTACTGGACCTTAAAACCCACCTTGGCACCGCCCACCTGCTCGTGTTATCACAGACGCCTGACATGTGTCACTGCTACCTCCCCACCGCCCACCCCCCACCCCACATCGTGAAAAAGTCTGAAAGCCTCTGTGCTAAGCTGAACTGTGTTGTGGCATCTCTGCTGACCTGGGGCCTGCGTAGGGAAATGGGAAGAGAATGGAGGGAGTATGATCCGACAGACCCAGGGTTTCACCAACCTCCCACACTCCCTTCATGCCAAGGTAGGGTCACAATGGAATTAACTTGACCTCCAGGCTTGGGGAACTGCAAGGACCTGTCAAAAACAAACAGCAGGGACCCAGTGGCAGTGATGGTGGTGGTGGTGTCTCACACCTTTAATCCCAGCACTTGAGAGGCAGAGGCAGGTCCACCTCTGTGTGCAGCCTGGTCTACAGAGTGAGTTCCCGGACAACCAGGGCTACACAGAGAAACCCTATCTTGGGGAAAAAAAAACCAAAAACCAAAAACCAATCAAACAAACAACAACACCCCCCCCCCCAACAGGCACTTCTAGAAGCTCACCACTGGAGTTTATGTCTCATGATACCCTAGACACACCCTCCTCCTCCAGGGGCTGTGAGCCTAGGGGTGGGGTGGGGTGTCCTTCCAGCGGACTCCAGCATGACCTTCAGTGTTCACTGTTGGTTCACATCCTTCAGGAAACACTCCAGTACAGGATGCCTTCACAACTGTGAGGGATCCCTCAAATCTGCTCATGTCTAGAAGCTGGGTCCCCAGGTCTGCACCATTTGTGGAGGTGGTCTATTTATGAGCTGAGACCTGGTGGAAGATGGCACCAGGTCCCACCCTCAGACGGGGTGAATGCTGACTAAGCCTAGCTCCCACTGCAGCTGGCTTCTGGTTCCACCGTGTGATCTTCTGCGCATGCTCCCACTGCTGTGATGTCATCCATGTGGCCCGATTAGAGGCCTCACATTAGCTTTGCAGGCTCTGAAACAGTGGGCCAAATAAACAGCTTTCCTTTATAAACTACCCAAGTATTTTGGTTCGACAACAGAAAGCGGTCACATGCTTCCTCTTCTGACGCTCTGAGTGTGATGCATTCTCCAGCTGGCTCACAGCAGCAGGAAACTACGGCTGGGAAGACATGCCCTATCCCCAGAGCCTAGGTACTCAGCCAACCTCCACCTCCTCTTCTGTAGGGACTCCTCACAGGACACCAGGAAAACCTTTGGCTTACAGTGACCCATCTGCTCTGATGGGAACTGCCATCCCTGAGACTCACCTCTCCTTACTGGAAAAGTCAACTCCCAACAAGATGCTCTCCTCGGTGTCCTGGCGCCCGCTGGTGTACACCACAACCATGTAGCGGACACGGTCGGTCCAGACGCTCTCTAGGCGCACGGCCTGCAGACGGAGGTCACCTCACTAGTCTGCTCCCTTCCTCCATCCCCCAAACCAAGACCAAGGGCTTTAGTTCTTGACCCCCACCCCGAAATCAAAGAAGAAATAAAGGGCAAATGCTTGTGAGCAGGAGCAGAGAGTGTGTGCGCCTGACACTGAGGGGACAGCCAACTACGTGCTGTGGGGGCACAGGGGGAATGTTCAAGCTACATTCACGTTTAGCAGAGATGCCACGGGGACCTGACACACATCTCTTCTGGCCCCTTTGGAGAGCAAGGCATAAAACCAACGGTGGCATGCATCCCCACGATGCCTCTACCACCGAGCAGCGCTCCAACGCCCTGGCTTTGGTCAACAGTGTGAGAGAAGGTTCCCGCTGCACTCAAGGCCGAGCCCTTAGCTCTCACCAGCTTGATTCTGTCTTCACAGCGTAGGAGGTTGATCATCACTTGCAGGTGCTGAGGCAGGTCACCTGTGGGGCCAACAAGGCGAGGTTTAAGTGGCTACTCACCTACTCATTAGAAAAACCAAACCAAACCACACCACGGAAGGCTGATTCCGACGGCCTGGGTGATACACTGGTACATTCAACAAAGACTTTGGGAAACTTGGGCCCCAGGAACATGTTATCATGGTGAAGCCAACATTCCCTGGCAAGGCGGGGAGGCAGAAACTCCAGCCATGGCTGCAGGCAGGCGTGTGCCATGGGCTGAAGAGAGAGGAAAAGGACTGAGTGCCTCTGTCCTCTTCAAACTCCTGGGTGGGCGTTTTCCACACAAGCCACATGTCACTTCTGCACCTGGGGAGTGCATGTGGGGGCTGGGGGGCAATCGACCTGACCACAGACAACAGCTGTGTGCTGGGTGTCCAGAGAAACGATCTGAGGAAAAACCAATCTATTATTCTCTTTTCACAAAAAGGAAATTACTGATGTGTTTCCTTTTTTCTTCATCACTAAGTAAAAAGATAGTATCTAAAGCAGCAATCCTCCTGCCTCAGCCTCCCGGGGTCTAGGACTGTGGGTGCATACCACCATTCCCAGCCAGAAAGTCGTTTTATTTATTTATGTGTGTGGTCAGGGTGTGTGTGCGTTTACATGTAGTTGCCTGCAGAGTCCAGAAGAGGGCGCTGGGTCCCCTGGAACTGGAGTTGCCCAACAAAGATCCTGAAAACTGAACTTGGGGTCCTCTGCAAAAGCAATGTGCACTCTAACCACTGAGCTCTCTCTCCAGACTCATTCACTGCCCCGTTCTGGATAGAGTTTATACAGCCTAGTCTGGCTTCAAACTCACAACCCTCTTAGGGTGGGGTTTGAACGTCTCTGGGAGGCACCCCGGGGATGGGGTCTGGGGTCCGAAGAGTATGCAGGGCCAGGGAGCAAGCTCACTGGAGGACGGTAGGTGGGTATTCCCATGTGTCTAGCTGCTGGGGTACAGTGTTGCCATGAAGCAGGACCAGGATGCCAGTCCTGCTTTTCCACACTCCTAAGGCCTGCGTGCCCTGAGGAAAGGCTCACTGTGGAGATGCTCACCAGGATGAAGGTGTGGCTAAGAACTCAGTAGAACTACTCAAGAGTGTGCAGAGCTCAGAGGAACTCAATTACCCTTTCTCTTTTGATTCCCCTACAGGGAGCTGAAGGGCTGGCTCCTCGGAGCAGCACTTGCCTAGTACGCACAAGGCCTTGGGTTCCATGCCCAGCAAAAACCGGAGACAAAGTACCAACTGGACCCTGAAACACCCTCTACACACAGGCTCAGAACCCTGGAAAAACAGCGCTGCTTATAGAAGCAAACGCCCCAGAAAACCACAACTACCGTGCCTGCTGCAAAAACACAGTCCTTTTAAGGCGCAGAGGTGTGACGCTGCCCCTCTCACCAAGAGGGGACACAGCAAATAAGATCTGCAAAACACAGACAAAAGAGCCACACACACACAGAACACAGCCTTCCTCGCTGCTGCCATCTGTCAGGCTGCTCTGGAGAGAGCAGCTCACATTAGGAATTCCCTGTTCTGCCTCAAGGACCTACCGTGTCCCCAATGCCATGGGGCCACACAGCCACCAAGGGATGGTTCTCTGTTTGCCTGGGTCCTCCCACCATCCACCCCCAGCCGCACGCCTGATAAATGTCCAAATGAGAGGTGGTCTGCGCGTAAACTACACATAGCCCAGCCTGACCTCCACACACTGATCGGGGCTAGAAGGCTGGCGTGCGGGGGTGGGGATGTCCTTGCACTGACTGGACTGGCTGAATCTGACCCCAACCCCCACAGAATTAACCTCCGGCCACTTTCCACAGTGTCGAGGGAGACAACAGGAAAAGGGAACACAGTGGGTCTTCTCAGGCCAGCCAGTGACCACCACCTTCCTGGCTGTGTGCATTCGAGGGAAACAGACCAGTCTTCCCCGGGTCCGATACAAAGTAGCTTCTTCACACTTGCAGGCCAAGCTCACTCACGTTAGGAACACATTTCACACTTGCTACAGACACCAGCAGATGTGGAAACGACAGCTTTATCACACTAGAAGTCACATACACTACCCACTGGAAAGGCTAGCACGTGATGTGCGCATGTGTGTACGTGTATACCTGTCTGTGGAGGTCAGAGGACAACCTTGGCTCACCAAGGGACACTCACCTTTTGTACGAGACAGGATCTCTCTCTGGCCTGGCCTGGAACATCGTTAGCTAGGTTAGCTGGCCAGCGAGGTCTTAGGATCCACCTGTCTCCACCATGGGGTGACAGATGTACACTGCCACACCTGGCCTTTTCTCTGTGGGTTTTTGGGATCTGAACTGAGGTCCTACTCTTTATCAGCTGTGCTCCCCTGGACTTTGACAACCATTTTGTTTTTATTTTGTTGCTTTGCTTTGTGAAGCAGGGTCTTGCTGCGTAGCCTTGGGCTGTCCTTGAACTCCCTGTTCCAGCCCCAGATCTGTAGGGCTAGGGCTACAGGTGTGAGCCACCATGCCTGGTCACATGCGTAATTACTAATTTCCATATTATCTGAGGCACTGGATGACTGCTGCTAATATTAGAAACTCGAGGTTCAGAAGTCACAGAACCAGGTTTACAGAAGCCAGGCTGGCTCCAAAGCAAGGATTTTGTTTGTCTGTTTGATTTTGTTTTTTTAAACAGGATGGTTTCACTAAGTAACATAGGTGTCCTGAAATATATACTATGTAGCCTAGGCTGGCCTTGAACACATGATGCTCCTGCTTCCACCCCACACTTTAGTGCTGGGCTCATAGACTGACTTCTAGCTTGCTCCAAATCAAACATTTCCACACACCATGATGCCTCCTTGGGTAGGAAGAGAGCTTTCTTAGATGACAACAGACCTAAATCTTGGTTGCCAGGGTCAGTAGGTGAAAATACAGGCTGATCTCCGCGCTTGCCATAAACTACAAGGTGTGAGGTTACGCCTCAGCTCTTAGACCTAAGATGAAGCTGGGTGAGCAGAGGCCAAGGGGAAAAATTATCACAGGGTGAGGAAATGTCCAGTTGCTTCCACAGTCTCACCCTGGCTTTTTTAAAAGATAGAGGGGCCTCCCTGTCACGTGGACACTCAGACCCTAACAGCTTCCCTCAGAAGGACCCCAGAGGCCAGGATGTGTTATAAAGGGCCCCTGGTGCATAGGTGCCTCCTGAGTTCCACTTTCAATCTGCCTTCATTTCTGGAGTCAAGTAGCCTAAGAAGACCAGCCTTGGTGCTTGGCAGGCACTTTTACCCATTTGGTTTTGGACCTACATTATTATCCAATCTGACCTCAGCCATTATAGGATAAAGATATCCCGTCAGATGAGCACTCAGCCATGACATCACCCCACTGATGCTCAGGTGGGGTATGAAGAACCTGGAGGCTGTCTTCAAAGGGACAGCTTAAATCTGTGACGCAGGCTGGTCCATCTGTCCTAACTTCACCGCAAGCTGAGATGTTCAGTTAACTGACAGAGAACACACAGGGGAGTCTCTGTACCCCCAACAGCTGTGCAACTCATTACAAACCCACAATGCACTGCTTCCCTGGCCCCAAGACCCAGCAACCGACTTTCCACCCACTGTGGCACAGAAAAGGTCCCATCACTGCTTCTTCCGTAGTCACCTGCATGCTTGTGAGGGTGCTGAAGACTCCGCTGGCCCCGGGGGCTGTTTCCCTGCTGCAGGAAGAGGGCAGCTCCTTTCACCATGAAAAAACTCTCGCTCAAGCTGGGAAGAACAAAACCAGAGCACCGTTAGAGCGACTTCCAGAACCATACCCGTGAGGCGAGGCGCCCGAGATGCAGAGGGAACTCTTAGGGCGTTCGAAGGAAGGACCACACGCAATGGGATGAAGAGACACGCAACAGAATTAAATGGTACAACAGCTGCTGCTGCTGCAGTGCTCAGGGGCACTTATGAGGCTACAACTCCCGTCTCCCTCCCGGGTCAGGGGCGCTGCCCCGGGCCAACGGCTCCTTCCTGCACAAGCAAGAAGAGGCTCTTGGTGCAACACAGAGACCCCCATCCCAGCAGAAGGCAGTGTGACCCACTCTGAACTTGCACTCCCTGGTCTTTGCTTCTGATCCTCCCACTCCCTCCTGCTGCCTCCCAGACACTTGTCATTGCTTCCTGGTGCAGACCCTCCAAGGCACACACAGATGGCCTCCCAGGGTGCCTGCATCATTAGGAACACAGCCTGGGGGTTGGGCACTGGGGCGGAGCCATAACCGTACAAAATAATTCATACAGAATTTCTCAGCAGGATGAGTTTTTGGCCTCTGTTATTTTAACTAACAAAAAATATTCAGATTCATATTCAGCCCATGACGTAAAAAGTCAGAATGAGGGGCAGGTCCTATGATTTATTCCCACTGGGATCAGGGCTAGCCTGAGCAAATAGAGAGTAAAAAAGGAGATCTGGGGATAGACAGCTCAGTGGTAGAACATGTGTTTAACATACAAAAGACCCTAGGATCAATCCCTAGGGTCACAGACAGACAGACAGACACATGCACATAGGCAGACAGATACACACAGAGAGATAGGCAGGCAGGCAGGCAGGCAGGCAGATACACAGACAGGCAGACACACACACATATACACACTCAGAGACAGGCAGACAGATATATACACAGAGAGACAGGCAGACAGGGAGACAGACAGACATACACACACACACATAGGCAGACAGATATACACAGAAAGAGAGGCAGACAGACACACACACACAGGCAGATATACACAGACAGGTAGTCAGATAGACAGGGAGACAGACAGACAGAAACACACACACAAACACACACACATACACACAGGTAGAGAAGGATCAAACCAACCACAAAAACCAAACAACAAAAAACATTCTTCCAACTCTTCACTTATAATTTGGTTAAGATTTTTTTTTTCTTCCATTTCAGGGCTGGAGAGACAGTTCGGTGGTTAAGAGCCCTGGCTGCTCTTCCAGAGGACGAGGGTTCAGTTTCCAGTTCCCACATGAAAGCTCACAACCATCGGTAACTCCGGTTTCAGAGATGCCTTCTGAGGGCCCGAGGGCCTGGCATGCAATCCCTAAGGCGGGCGAAACATCGCACACAAAGTAAAAAATTAACATCTCAAAATAATCATTCAGCTTGTAGACGTTCAGACTTACGAAAGAGAAGAAGCCCCAGCTCTGAACTCTTATGAAGCACTCAAAACCTACCACAAACCTGGGAACGGATCCACAGGACACAGCACCAGGGCAGACATTAACCACCTAGAACTATCTTCTCTCAGCTTCTTAGCAGTTTCCAGCACATATCAACTTTTAAAAATGGCTATTTTTGATTTTCAGAGAAACAGTAAAACTCATACTTAACACCCATTTTAGCTTTGGTCGGTTCTGGGAGAGGCTCCGTTTAAATTACTGAGCTATAAGATACTGCTCTCCTGAGTAAGTGGCTAACATGGATGACCTGAAGGGAAAAACATCTTAGGAAAGCCATACTTTTTAAGAACCTTGGAATTAAAAAGATTAATTCCTGGAGAGATGGATGGTATTATTATGATATACACTCTGAAAAGACAAACTCATCTCTGCTGAGCCCAATGTCAGTGGTTACGCATGACCATTCAGAATTAAAAGACCCTGCGGCGGCTTCTCAGACAACTTGGCTTCTACGATGGTGGATCCACAGTAAAATCAGAACTTCTCCTGGCTAAGTTCTCATGGTAAGGAGCTGGAGAGATGGCTCAGCAGTTAAGAGTGCTGGCTGCTCGTCCAAAGGACCTGAGTTCAATTCCCAGCAGCCACACAGCAGCTCATAACTGTAACTCCAGTTCCAGGGGATCCGACACTCTTACACAGACATACAAACAGGCAAAACATCAAGGCACGTAAAATAAAAATAAATCATAAAAGAAACTGGGTTAAAAAAAAAACCCTCATGGTAAAAAGAGACTGTTCAACTGAACATACAAAGCTCGGCTGGACTCTCAAGCAAGGAAGGGCCTTTGAACGCCGAGAACCCAACGGTGGGTCATGTGACACTTGGCCAGCACAGACCCACACAGCACTTCCCCGTGATCCTCCGCACGTAGGCTGCACCTTCCCACCCCACGCAGTCACACACCTGCCCTGAGGAAGCCAGTTTTACAGACAGACAGGAATCCCTCTGAGGCCGTTCCTGGGAAGAGGCTCTCGGCTCTCTCTGCACAGGTGAGAGCGGCCCAACCCTTCCCCACTCAAACTTTTAACGATGAAGCTTTCGGAAGGATTCTGATCTCCATGACACCCATCCAGATCTCCCAAGTGCTGAGACCCAGGGAGCGTAAAGCAGCCATCTGTTGATCAAAGCAGCCCTGGGCTAATTCTCAAGGAAGGATCAACTCCTTTTTGTTCACAGTTTAAAAAAATAAAAAAAGAACTCAGACTGACCAGAAACCAGAGCGTTCTGGAAACTGCCAGACATTAACAGTGTGACCTTTGCCTTGGAAACCAACAGCAAAAAATTCCCCTCAGTTTCCCTTGCATTTCCTTAGGAAAAAAAGGGAACATTGATAATAAGTGGGCGGGGCTCACCCGGTGACCTGCCCCGAAGCCGGCAGTTCCTCAGTCTGATAAGGAAGGGGAGAAGGGGCCTCCCCCTCCACCCATTCGGTTCATTAGTGTACTGGCTGGTTTTGTGGGTCAACTCAACACAAGCTGGAGTTATCACAGAGAAAGGAGCCTCCCTTGAGGAAATGCCTCCATGAGATCCAGCTGTAAGGCGTTTTCTCAATTAGTGATCAAGGGGATGGGGGGGGGGGGGGTTTGCAGCCCATTGTGGGTGGTGCGATCACTAGGGTAGCAGTCCTGGGTTCTATAAGAAGACAATAGAGGAAGCCAGCCAGTCAGCAGCACCCTCCATGGGCTCTGCATCAGCTCCTGCCTCCAGGTCCCTGTCCTGTGTGCATTCCTGTCCTGACTTCCTTTGGTGATGAACAGTGCTGTAGAAGTATAAGCTGAATAAACCCTTCCCTCCCCAGTTTGCTCCTTGGACACGGTGTTTCACTGCACCCTGACTATGACAATTAGTGTCTTGGAACCACCTCAGTTCTTGTCAACAGCCAGCATGCATGCTTCAGGGAACCCTACTGCTCTGAGGTCTGTGAGGACACAGGGGACCTTGCAGAACACTGGTGACCCAGATGACCCTCAGCCTGAGATGCTGTGTGACAGACAGGAGACTCTGAAGCATGGTCAGGTGTGGAATCAACAGAATCAAGATGAAGGGGCACTTACTCCAAGGCTGAGTGTGACTCGGGCCATTGGCACCTAGCCAACGGTGTCCATAGGTAGCTGAAAAGCGCAGTCTGAAATGGACAGGCAACACCTGGTTTTCTATTCTGAGCTCCTACTAAGAAGCTTAAGACCACGCTGTGGCCTGTGGCCTCAGCTGTCTGTGCCCCACTCCCCAGCCCTCCATGACATCCACGTCAGTAAAGCACATACCTATTTCTGAGTACCTGGGCCAAGGATGCATACCAATCCACCCACCCTCCATCCCAAATAGTGAGTCCTAAGAGTTACAGAAAGCCTGACCCAGACAGGGGAAGCATCCTCCTCCATTGCTCTAGGAAAAATTGCAACCTTTCCTCACAGCCCTGCTCAAAGCTTTTACTGCCAAAGCACAAATGAGGGCTCAGATACAGCCTGCTGCCCTCTGGAAAACCTTGCAAGATCCACGTTTCTAGAAGTAGGCAAGACAAATGCAACCCTCAATCCCCACGGCCCGGCTCTCACACAGACAAGAGAGCCCAGGGAGAGCACAAGTCCGCTGTGGCTTACGTACTAAGGTGGGCTGGAAACCTCCGAACGGCAGAGGTACTGGGTTGGCCGAAGGAAGACACAGAAGTCAGAGAGATAGAAAAGATCCATGGCAGTGGCTGTCACATCCGAAAAGACCAGGCTGAAACAGACGGTCCCTGAGGAGGCCCAGTCATCCACACAGCACAGGCCAGACCAGCCAGAGGCACTGGGGCTTTCCAGGGCGGCAGTGGAGTCCCTCCTTAGACGATGGTCCCACCCAAAGAGCAAGTGGCTCTTGTGGCACTTGTCTTCCTCTGATATTATGGCTTAAAAAGGCCCTTGTCCCAGCATTTCCTGATGAAAGGGGTCCATTCAGAGAGAGCAAAGCAGCTGAAGGCCCTCCAGTCATGGCACTCCCACGGGCTTTACTGCAGGCTTTGAAACAAGCAATGGGTGTACGTGAAGAACCAGGAGAAGCAGCTGGGCCACTGAGAAGCACACCTCAATACAGGGACCCCATCCTGCGTCAAAACCACACACGGGAGGATGTCCCAGGCATCGCTTCCTTTCAAACCCCAACCATACCACCGAGCAGGGTCGTGGGCGGCTTCCACTTAGTTAAAAAGACATTTTCAAAAGTCAGCTTTACAGCCGAAGAAAATGCTTCAGTCATATTGATAGCCACTCGAGGTGGCTGGTGACCCTCAGCTGGGGACACTGCACATGGGAAGAACCATGCATGTTTCTGTGAGGATCTACAAGAGATGCAAGGTATCCCAGCAGGTCAGGCTGCAAGGCCAAACCAAGTCTCTAACCCCAAGGGGCTAGAGATGCTGAGAGCCTTCATTTACAGATTTTGGGTGTGAGTCAGGAAGAAGTGGGGACCCGGGCCAGTTGCTGGTGAGGGAGAACTGAGCAGGCGCCCCCTGGGAGGTCTTGGAGTCTTGACCGGAAGCTTCTCCCAGCTCCGAGTAATCATGCAGAGTCCTCACTAGAGCGGTAAGTGAATCAGAGTTCTTACTCAGCTGATGTGTAAACCATTGCTCATCCAGGAACACACGCCCACCTCACTGCTGGGGCTGACTCCTATCCACTGTCCCACACCTGTCTCAACCCCTCGGTGGCTTTCCTTTCCCACACTAAGGCACAGCTGCCACCTCTGCACACACCAGCCCTGGCGGTCCACCACAGTGTCACCAAGAACCCAGGATATAGATGGTGTCCCAGTCCCTCTTCCAAGCATCCAAATGCAGAACCCACAGCAAGACGAAGGAATGGCTCAGAGAAACAACTCCAGGCTGGGAAGGCTTGGCTACCGAATGCTTCCATGTGCTCGATTAGGTGCAAGGAAGGGGGTCACACCACTACCCCCAACCCCAGCCCGTAACGTGACCTTCCCTGGAAGCCAGACAGAGAGTTTAGCTGGTAACTGTATGCAGTATCTTTGGCCAAACACCTTCAGAGTCCCAAGCATTCTTAACTGCTAGAGGTTCTCAGACATGGGATGACACGGGAGTGACCACATTGACAGCAGACTGGACCTTTGGTAAGACCTGCTGCTGACAAAACATTCTGGTGGATGTCAGAAGGCAGAGACCTTCTGAGGCTCATCTTATCCGTCCTAGAACTGTGAGGCAGACCAAGCTGGCATCATCATTGCTGACTTACACCTCAGGGAACAAATGGGAAGTTACTTAAATATATGATTTTAGGAATTTTTTAACAGGTTTAAAAACACACAGTATATAAGCTTAAAGTATAGAGGCTGGACTACTTAAAGCTGAGGTATCTTCTTAAATTGTTTTGCAATTGCATGCATGTACTTTGTATGCATATGCATGTACATGTGTGTGCCATCACAGCACACATGTGGAGGTCAGAGGACATCTGGCTGAAGTGAGCACTCTCCTCCCACCACGTGAGTAGGGAACACCTTTGCCGAGGGATCGAGTTCACCAGCTCTAAGTTTCTGAGACAGGATCTCCCATTCCCACTCATTCCCAGGCTTTCGCCATCCCTCTGCCTCCTAAACACTGAGATTCCAGGCTTGGGCCACCACACCTAGCTCAAACTCAATACTCTTCCAATGACAGCCTTGGCTACTCTGGAACTGACTCTGTAGACCAGGCTAACCTCAAACTCAATCGTCTGCCCACCTCTGCCTCTTGAGTGCTGGGGTTAAAGGTGTGAACCACCCCCGCCCACTCTGATTTAACCTTTGATTGTATTTAGCTTTGGGCATAGTGATGTCTGAGGCAAGAGAACAGAGAACCTGAAGGTAATCCTAGAAAGAAGCCACAGAACTATAAAGTTATCAATTCAGGGAACATCATTGCAAGATCTCTGATCCCACTGTGAACCCTGAGACTGTAAACTGGAAAAACCTGTTTCTTGTTGTGGTGTGGCTCAGCCTTAGCATACACCTTTCTGTTTATTGTAAACAAGACTGAATAAAGTCAACCATAGGTCAAGAAGTAGAGCAAGCAACCTGCTGACAGGAAATTAATATAAGAAAACCCAGGGAAGGGCTAAAAAGATTGCCCAATGGTTAAGAGCACTGAGGGCTCTGGCCAGAGGTCCTGTGTTCAATTCCCAGCAACCACATGCTGGCTCACAACCATCTGTGATGGGATCCGATGCCTTCTTCTGGTGTGTCTGAAGACAGCTACAAAAATAAAAAAAATAACAAAAAGACAGCTACAAATAAATCTTTTTTAAAAAGAAAGAAGAAAACCCAGGGAAGACAAACTAGGGGCTTTGAATTGAAGGGGATTTGAGACAGCGGGGAAGAAGGGGCTTTCTGGAAGGGGTTTTTTCCTTCTGGGAGGTCAGAATAGTAGAAAGGTCAGATGGGTGCTTTGTCTGACTCTCTGAGTTAGAGGCCTTCACGGCAACCTCTGCTTCCTTTGGTAAATCAAACTTGTGATTTTGTTTCAAGTTCCCAGACTCACAGCGGTTACTAACTGCTCCAGACCCGCACACCTACGGATTAGGCTTCTAAGAGCCTGGTTAGCAGACCCTGATCACCCACGTTAACGCACAAACTCAAGCTGTAGAATGTGAAAGGCACCCTGGTCTGTGGTGTAGCCATTGATCTGTCAGCACAAGGTCTCAGGACCCAAATGCACAGTCCCTACAGGCACTCGTAGCGACTGTGAAGAGTGCTTTACAGTCTAGAGAGCTCACCTCTCCACGGCTACACCTAATTCTTACAATTCCACTCTTCTGACAAAAGATCCACGATGGGGGAAGAATGAACGGTTGTAGGTTGTAAAGTAAACAGGAGCAGCAGAGGCCTGAGACACTCCCAGCTCAACACCCTTCCTGCTCCATCCCCAGGACAGGATGGAGCTGTCGGACCTGTAGCTGCTTTAGCCTGGTTTACTGAGACTCAAAGCCCCAATCCTGGCAAAGTAAAGTTTAGGACAAAGAGAAGGACAGACACTATTTGAAGACAGACGAGGGAAAGGCTGTGAATTGGAGGAAAATTCTTCCCAGTTTCTCCACCACAGCCTCCTGATGTTCAATGTCCCAGGGAACCCTAGCTGCCCTAGACGGCTCTTATATCTTATGCCTCCAAGCAAAACGTGGCAGGGTCTGGTTCCAAACACCTTCTTTAGGGTGTACGAAAACACATCTTCAACTCATGCTCCAACTGCTCCCCGAGAGCAGGAACACATGGGTTCTAGGCATGGTGCGCTGGAAAGGGGTTACGGCAGAAAATTGCTGGCATGGCCAGTTGCTAATGTCTTTGCTGCAGGGCCTCATATTGTCTGGCTGGAGGCGTGGGCTTCCCTCAGAGAGAAGGAATGTCCAGAGGCACTGCAGACAGACATCCTCTGAGCCAGCCACATAACCTTCCTTCACGCCCAGCTGGCAGGAGCCGGCAGCTAAGAGTATCGGCAAGCTCACAGGAGCAAGATTTGTTTCTGCTTAGGTAAGACAGCCAGTGAGCCAGGACACTGATCTGCAAACCTTAGGACAGTTCACCCACGCCCCTCAAGAGCTGTTAGGCAGCTCTTCCCTCACTGGGTACACCAGGCCCTGAGCCTCCATACAGAGGGCTGAGGTATAAAAGGCTGCATTGTGTGGGAAACCGACAGAAGCAGAAGAGATCCAGCCAGCCAGAATCAACAGGAACGTGAAAGCAGTATTTTTGAAACAACTCAAAAATCCTCAAAAATGGGTGCTCTCAGCTGTTTCAGGTAGTCGTGGCTTCCTTTGGTACTAAGCCCCGGGCCACAGCCATTGGTCCCTGATGTACAACCTTCCCGAGTCCATTCCTTCAGTCTCCAGGACCTCCTGGCTCTGACTTTCTTCATCCCCTGACTGAAAAACACTAGCATAAGAACAAACTGCACAGTACAAGTGTGCTCAGTGTGACCAAGGAACTGAATTGGTATTTCCTTAACACATGGTATACAGTGGTGCCTATAATCCCAACACGTGGGAAGCAGAGGCAGATGGGTCTCATGAGTTTGAGGCCAGCCTGGGTCTACTTAAGTGCCAGCAAGGGCTACAGAGTCTCAAGGAAATGGAGACAGCGGCAGGCTGAGTTCCTGTGAGCTCAGAGTTCAGCCTTCAGCACCCCACCCCCCACTCAACCTGCTACAGCACAGAACACAACAGCGTGGGGGCATTCTGCCTGCCTCTGGCCCAACACCCAGGCTGCAGAGCTCCTAATCACTGCGGACGACATTCTTCCTTCTTCCTTCTTCCTTCGCCCCAGAGCTTTCCACCCAGTGTCACCACCCAGAACTGAAACTCCAGCCACAACCTAGAGTAGCCGCAATCCGCCTTTCTGTGCACCGTGCCATCCACTCATCTGACTTTGGAGTCGGGCTCTGATTTATGATCTCCCACAGCCCACAGGGTATCCTCTGCTGCGGTCCTCAGAAGCCCGTCTACTCCAGGTCTCTACTCACAGCCTCCCTGCCTGCCTCCACACTCGGTGCTCAACGTCTGAAATCAGACCTTCTCAAGGAAGCTTTCCATGGCTGCTCTAACAGAGATCCACAGTTCTTCTCTGTACCAGTCTCTTGTCCAAGGTCAAAGTCCCAAGCTTTGTTCCCTGGCCCACTGGTGGAATTGTTGCCTTGCCAGTATCGTTTGACAGATAATTGGATGCAGTGTTCAAGATACATCCAAGGATCCCAGTTAGCAACATAAGCAACAGATCTGAAACATGAAACGGAAAAACACAGGCCTGTACAGATATTTAATCAACCTATCAGAGGCTGGGGATGTAGCTCAGTTGGTAGAATGCTTGCTGAACAATCATGAAACCCTGCACAAGCCAGGTGGGGTGATGCACACCACAGCTGTAATCTTGGCCCTTGGGTGAGGGAACCAAGGTGATCAGAGTTCAAGGCCACCCTTCAATAATACACAGCAAGTCTGGAGCCAGCAAACCATTAACCATCATCAATGAACCAAATAAGCTAATCAACTAAATTAGAAAGTACCCAGATAGGGCAGGATGGTAACATAATCTCAAAGTACCTTCCGGGAGATATGCTTGGTGGTAAAGAAGCCAAGTGATACCGGCACCAGGGTTTGCACGGGTGTCCAGCAACCCATGGATCAAGGGCTCGGTCTCTCTCACATGCTGCAGCAGACATCTAGTCAGAAGCAGTTATGAACACACTCACTTAAAGGGCATATTACTAAATGATGGTTTTAGCCAGGCACACCAGCATTCATGATGCAGAGGCAGGAGGATGTCTGGGAGTCCGAGGCTAGCCAAGGTTACATAGTTAGACCCAGTCTCACACAAACAAACGAAGCAACAACAACAAAAACGAATGATGGGTACAAGGTGTCCAGGTCATCAGAGTCAAAGACTGGAATATTCCAGATGGAAAGCACATGTTAAGCCCAATGAGCAATTCTGAGCTGGATTTTCTTCTATAAAGGACATCACTGAAATAACTTTTCTAGAAGCATGAAACGACTTCAAAATTTAAGAAAAAACAACTTAGAATCCACATCTCACCCACACTGGTACTGAACCTACAGCTGTGCTAAACCTTGGTCCTTGTCCATCTACCTGATCACTTTTTTTTGTTGCTGTTTTGTTTTCTGAAACATCATATACAGTACAGGCTGGCCTTGAACTCCTGACTTTCCTGCCTCCACCTTCTGAGGGCTGGGATTACAGGCATGCACACCATACAGACTGTCAGGGGTTTTTTTTGTTTGTTTGTTTTGTTTTGTTTTTTCGAGACAGGGTTTCTCTGTGTAGCCCTGGCTGTCCTGGAACTCACTCTGTAGACCAGGCTGGCCTCGAACTCAGAAATCTGCCTGCCTCTGCCTCCCAAGCGCTGGGATTAAAGGCGTGCACCACTACTGCCCGGCTAGACTGTCAGTTTTTAATTGGCATATTTCACGGCTTTGCTTTCCAACACTTGGGTCACTTAGTGGCCTCCTGCCTGAGGCCCCCCCCCCACACTTGATGGGTTTTTTTGTTTTTTTTTTTTTTTCCAGAACATAAGCTAGACCAGGGGGCTCTGCTCTTCTGCTGCTTCTTGGTCTAAGGGGGCTTTTTTCCTGGTCCACTAATTTTATCACTTTCTTGCTCTGAAACCACATTTTTGGGCTAATGGGAACCTGCCCTGCCGAAGCAGGGTCTCCCATTGTGAGGGGCAGGGTTCTGGAGCCTGTCAGGAAGCATCATCACCCCACATATGATATCTGCAGAGGCTGCAGCTTTGGTCGACCTCTGGCAGGAGGGGCAGGCAACATCAGCACTCAAGACACACAGACCTAAGGCAACCTGCTTGCTCATCCCTCCTCCTGGGTCTCCCCATGGGTAACTGCAGCTGTTTTTGATAGGAAGAGCTCTTTTGAGAAACTGACCGGCCTGAGCTTTTGTTTTGACACAGGTCTTGCTATGTTACCCAGGGGGGATTAGTCTGGTGAGTTCAAGTGACACTCCTGTCTCAGACTCCTGAATAGCTGGGACTAGAGGTTCACACCTGGTGCTCTGGTTGCTGGTTTTACAGATAACACCAGTCAGGCAAGGGATGTTTTTCTTTCACTTTGATGACCAGAAAACTTGAACTCAAAGGAGAGAACGGACCTCTTCAGGTTGTCCTCGGACCTACACACACACATACACACACACACTCTCTCTCTCTCTCTCCCTAGATGTCAGGTTTGACAAGCATCTTTCCCTACTGACCCATCTCGCTCAAAGATGTCTCAAGGGTTAAAGACACCTGCTGCTGAGCCCAATGGCCCCAGTTCAATCCCTGGGATCCACTCGGTTGAAGACAAGAGCTCCTTTAAATTGTCTTCTGACTGCTTTAAAGGAGTTGCGGCATGTGCTCCCATCTGCACCGACACAGACAGGCAGTAAACAAACAATGTGACAATAGTAAAACACATTTTAAGTAGCTAGACCAGAAAAGAGAGGAAGAAAACAAGGTGAGTTGTTTCCAAGTTCAAAACCGTGGCCCATTAGTCAGCAGAACTCAGGAGGAAATGATCCTAGCCTAGGGGTTCCCCTCCAAGGCTCCACCTGGCTGTGGATGTCCTCCCTGATAAGAGTCCTCTCTGATGGGAGTCCTCCCTGATGAGATCACGGGGAGCTTAGCTAGCCAGTGGCCTGAGTGGCTGTTGACAACACTACAGTGGACAATAATAATTGTTCTTTTGCACCAAGGCAAGACAACACCAGGTTCCCCTAAATCTCACAAGTGCTAGGGATGATGAGGGCTTTTTCTCTGTGTGGGGAGAGCAGGAGGGGTGGGGGGTGGGGCAAGGTCACAGCCACCCAGGTAAGTTAAGGTGGTGGAGCAGACCTCAACTGTGAGGCCCTACTGTGCCCACACAGAGCTCATCTGCTGCCAACTGTAAGTGTTTCTGTGGCTTCCGTTATTCTACGGAGCCAGCCAGAGGGGCTGCCACATCTACCCGATGGGGAAGGCATCTCACATTGAGCATGCTGGGAATGGGAGCCTGTGGCTGGCTCCTACAGAATGGCTCCTTTCCTACCTTCACTAGTCCTGGCTGCTTCTTCCTCAAGCTTAAATGCATCAACTGGGCCACTCGATCCTCACAGAGCTGCTGGCATCCACTGGACCACATAGGCCAAAGTTGAGCTCTAAGATTCAAGTCCTTCCTCTGTGACCGATGATGATGCGATCTGTGACCGACGATGATGCGATCTGTGACCGACGATGATGCGATCTGTGACCGACGATGATGCGATGCTGTCCTAATGGCTCTGCTCCCATCTGGGTGTCTGCCAAGGACCTCCTATTGAAGCCTAGGGTCCAATTCCTCAGCGCCAGACCAGGTCCCTCTAGATTGGGCCATAACCTTGACCCAGCCATGCACCAACAATGTCTGACCTTGTTCACTGTGGGAATCAAACTCCCGAGCATGTTACGAACCTAAAAGATGATTAGAAGCCCAAAGCAGACACACACAGACTGGCATTCAGTCCCTTTATGGGAACAGTTATCATGGTCGCCTCACGGAATGAGGCTGGTGATTGGTGACTTTAGGAGCTAGGACCTAATCTTGTCTTTGAAGTGAAGTGACAGAGGCTGCATGGCAGACATCTCCCTCACAAAAACTTAGGCCTTCTGGTACTTTCTCACAACTCTCTTTTTAAGTATTTAATTTTATTTACTGGAGAGAGAGAGAGAGAGAGAGAGAGAGAGAGTGTGTGTGTGTGTGCGCGCGCGTGCGCACACGTCTATGTGTAAGTAACTGTCAAAGCACGCACGAAGAGCTCCGAGGACAACCTGTGACAACCTGTGGAGTTTGTTCTCCCCTTTCATGAGGGATCCAGGGACTAAACTCCCAGTGTCTCTACCTGCTGACCCATCTTCCTATATTTTTCTAGTTTGTGAGACAGCATCTGTGTAGCCCCGACTGACCAGGAGCTTTCGATCTTCCTGCCCCTACAACCCAAGCACTGAGACAGAAGGAATGTCACTGTGCCTGGCTTTGCGGCCTCACTGGGGGATGAAAACCAAGAGGGTCATGAGTGAAAATGGCCTATAGGAGCACCGCTGTGAGTGTGCAGGCTCCTGGGGCAGAGTGTGGGAGATAAGAACAGCCCCCTGGGATTCTTTGAAAGTCTAAGGATTGGAACGTCAAATGTTTAATGAACCAAACTTAAGGCACTTAAGTGTAATTCCCGTTAAGTGCAGCAATGAATTTAATTAAGCTGTGTCAGAATCAATTTAACTCTTCACCTCTGCCCTCATCCCTCTGCTCTAAATTTAAAAGTTTAATATATGTTGAAAAGAAATTCTGAATTTCAAATAAAATCTTCCGGGCTGTCATGGCTCGGTGGGTAATGGCGCTTGCTATCAAACCTGATGACCCAAGTTAGAGTCCCCAGAGGTGAGAGGAGAGAAAACCTTCCCAGAGGTTTTCCTCTAACCTCTCAAGTGTACCATGCTGAGCACGGGACCACACAAGCTGAATACAATGGGTGTGTCTGCAGAGAGGGTACCATGCAGACAGGAAATGCAGGCCTTCCAGGCACAGAGTCACCTTCAGATCACAGTTCACAAGATGGGCAATCTGACCTGTAAGACTCCACCGGACAGGGCATGCCAGACACTGAGGCTAACGTCAGGAAGAAGAGTCCTCCAATCATCTCTGGCCCTGTTGGGCAAGCCTGATTTCTCACAACCACAAACTGGTACCACCGAGCAACCAATGTACATAGCTTCAGTTGTTACTTTTCTATTCACTTGCCACTTGGGTGACAGGTGACTAACACACTAATCCACTGATATTGCTGCCCATGCTGTTTCCTCCTCACGAGACACAGGCACAGAGGCTGTTTAACACCTCAGAGGACTTCACCTGGCAGAGTGTCAACAGGGGCTCCAAAACTCTCTGAAATAAGCCCTTGAACAAGGCAGAGAGAGACCCGCATGGGTAGGGTTTTCAAAGGGTGGGTGGCAAGCAGTCTGTAGAGCAGGACAGGCTGGCCCAATGAGACACAGTGGGGCAGGGACAGAGGGCGGCCACACTTCCAGCAGCTACAAAGAGTACAATCCCCTAGGGAACCCTAAGTCAAGACCATAGGGGAAGGAGTGTGGGGGAAATGCAGACAGAGGTAATGAGGGAGTTCATGGGTTAACTCTGAAACCAAAAAGAAGCCAAGCCTGCTGCCCTGATCCAGAAATCCACTGGGCAGGGGACAAGAATGAAAGGAAAGGCTTGATGAACACGTTTGTGGACCTGACTCAGAAACACAAGATTGAAGAAGGAAACCCCACTCCTGAGTCACACTCTAGGGGTGACACAGCTGTGTCACCTCCCTAGTGTCCCACCTGGCACACAGCCACCTGTGCCTTGTGCCAGCCTGAGCAGCTCCCAGGATCAGGATCCAGGAGGCACTGCCAGCAGGGTCACCTGCTTACCAACTCCCATGGTCTTAACCACACTGCTTCCAGAAGAGGCCAGCCGCTAGGTACATATAAAGAACGCCAGGGGGTCCCTATGGGCTTGGAGGGCCAACCCTCATCGTCCCTCTCCTTCATCTGAGTGTGAGATAATGCCTGGCATTTTCCAGAAGCTGTCAGAGTTAGACCCCTGAGGCCCCAAGATCTCCCAAGAATCTAGCCAGATGGAGGCTGCAGGCTGCATTGGTCAGGGCACCCTTGGTAACCTTCTCAGGCTGGGACACATATAGGGTCACTCATTCTCCTGTGCCACAGACTAACACTTCCTAGAAATCACACCTGAGGAAGATATCAAGCTCACACATAACCAGCAAGCACAATGGATCCCACACAAGGAAATCTCCATGGGCTACTTACTAATCAGCCCCAGAAGTCTTTTTCTAGTCTACACAGGACTCCACAGGGGCAAAGGCCAGGACCTCAGGGTAAAGAGCCTGGTACAGTGGCAGCGCCAGGATCCACACACAGACTTACCTAACTCAGGGCCCATACACTCATCACCCACAGAGTGCTTTCTCATGGTTATAATTGACGACAGAGTCCCACCTTTAGCCCCTTCAACTATGTAAATGCTGCGTGTGTGGGAAAAGAACCCAGTCGTATCAGTAATAAGAGCCACCAGAGGCAAGGGTGTAACAAAAAACACAGAGAACTGCCACACAAGGGGCAGGTGACCCATCTTCATCACAGAGAGACAAGAGGAGGGCTACCTGCTCTCTCTGGTCCCAGGGAACCCACGCATGAGTTGGCCTACTGACAAAAGACCTGGCTTAGAAGAGCAGAAACTGTCCTGCGGGACCCAAAACAGTATGTGCGCAGTCCAGGGGTGGGAGTGGGGGTGGGGTGGCAGACAGAAATGTGGGGACTCGGAAAGAGAAGCAGGGAGGACCATGAGGAGAGCATTGAGGTAGCCCTGGGATGGGTCCAGGTCGATGGCACTACCCAAGAGCCACAGTCTGAATAAAAAGGCAGGTGAGATCCAGAAGACAAACCCGGGTCCAGCAAAGTGCTGCAACTGGATGAGCCAGTGTAATCTCTTAGACCGCCCTGGAGAGCAAACCAGCACAGCTATGCTCAGGATCATGCCGACAGGGGGTGGCGGGTCTCCTCCCACAAAAATACACCGGTGTGCAAGCACTGTAGCACTCTGCAGTACTACCAAGATAAGGGTTAGTTATGCCTAGTGACAGGCAGTGAAAGCAAGCACGCACGCACGCAAGCAACTGGTCTTGCCAAAACCTTGGCCTAAACACACACCAGCAACAATGTAGCATTTAAATCTTCAGTCCACAGCTGTTGGTGCTAGTAAGCAGAACCCAAGGCTACAGTAGTCTGACAGTGATCCAGACAGAAAAGAGCCAGCAAAGGAAGCATCTACTCCCACCCCACCTGACCCCACCAGCTTCTTCCCAGTTTTTCCCTCTACCTTCGAAAGGGGACAAAGGCTGTTTACCATTCAGGGCCAATCCAAAGCAAAGGGAAATCTCTCCCCTGTGCTTCTGCCTCAAACAAAACCACCTGGCACGTTTGTTTTGGTTTTCCAGGAGAGGCTTAGAGAGGAAAGATCCTAGAATGCAAATAAGCAGTGTCAGTGAAGAACAGCAGCCAGAGGCCAGACAGACACAGAACTTCCTTGTTAGAAGGCAGGATGGTGTCCTCTGCCTGAAAAGGGAGGTGAACTGTCAAGGTGAGTCAAGAAGCCTGAAAGGCAGGCCAGGGGGAAGAGCAGAAGCTAGAACTCCCTGCTGCACTCCTGGACCATGAGGACCCAGGGCCCCACTCCTGGGGTTCTCCCTGTGGCCACAGTAGCTTTGGGATCCTGTTGTGTAAAAAGGTCTTAGCTCTGCCTGGATGGATCTGATATCACAGGAGCTCCTGGCAGTGAACTCAAAGGGGAGTTCTAGGTTCTGGTCCTGGGACCTTAAGCCCTTCAGTTAGGTTCCTTGTCTGTAGGTCCAAAAGAACTGACTCATCTGGAAAGATTGATTGGACCCTGGGCTACCAGCCTGGAGGTACAATGCTTGCTAGAACTCTCTCCCGCCCTCCCCCCCCCGCCCCCCCCCCCCCTCTCTCTCCCCCACACACACACACACACACACACACACTTGCTCGTCTCTGTCTTTGTTTTTAAGCTGGGTCTTGCAATGTAACCCTGGTTGCCCTTGAACTCGGTCAAGGCCTCAGAGATCTCACTTCAGTCTCTAGAGAGCTGGGGTGACAGGCCTGCATCACCACGCACAAATATTTCGCTAGAACACAGAGGTGTCAATGTATTGAGATGCCAACCCCCATCCTATGTCAGGCTCCCCCGAAGTGCCAAACCAGGCAGCTTTCCCTTTTATTAGTGAGAGGGGCACAGACACAGTTTCTTATCGTGACTCTTAAGTTCTTGGCCACAAACTTCTTCAAGCATTCTGCTAATTAAGGGCAATTAAAGACAAAGCTTGCTCAATGCTCTCCCTGGCCCAGTGCCCAGAGAGGAAGGGATGGGTGGAGGGTAGAAAGAATTCTGACCCCAGGGAAGGGTCACAGGAGCAGGGCACAGGAAGTTGCAGAGGCCCTGGGGACCCACCCCCCTCATCAAGCTCTCCTCCCAGTTCCGGGCCTGCACCCAACACCCAGATTCCACTGGCCCTCCTCCTACACACAGCCTGAGCAGCAAAAAGCAGCCCATTACTGCCCCCAGGAGCCAGTGTCTCCGGCTCTGGAACCTAAATCTGGGCTACAAGCTGCCCCAAAGTGAGGCTGGAAGAGCCAATCTGCCCTTTACACAGTCTAACATGACTGACAAGGATCTGGTAGCTGCAATTGCTATCACTTTGCTTGCGGCAGGTCAGGGCTCCCCCCACCCATGTCATCTTCACAAACAGCATGTACCCTGATCACAGCGGAAGACTTCCCTTCCTTCACTCAAATGCACAAAGTCCAAAGGCAGGCCAGACATGTTTCTAAAGCTTCTGCAAGAGTTTAAGCAGAACACGGGAGAGCATTACTGAGCACAGCACTGGGCAGATCACTGAACACAACACTGAACATAGCACTGGGCAGAGCACTGAGCACAACACTGGGCAGATCACTGAGCACAACTGAACACAACACTGAACATAACACTGGGCATAGTAACTGAGCACAACACTGAACATAGCACTGGGCACAGCACTTGGCACTGTAACTCAGCCCAGCACTGGGTGCAACAATGCGCACAGCACTGGGCAGAGCACTAACACAGCACTGGGTGCAGCACTGAGCATAGCATAGGACAGCAACTCAGCACAGCACTCAGTGTTGTGGGTTGCCCTGGTGCTGTTTGTACTGATGTTAATTCTGCTTCCTCAAGAGGGGTTGCCCCAGTAGGCATGGATGTGGTGTATATACATGCAGACAAAACACTCACACACATAAAACAGACTTTTGTTTGGGAAAAGGACCCCTGAAAGTTTGTTTACTGCACTTGTATGTTTACATTCAGCAACTAGTTGAAACTTCTGCTAGGCAGCCAGGCGGTGGTGGCGCACACTGTTAGTTAGTCCCAGCACTTGAGAGGCAGAGGTAGGTGGATCTCTGAGTTCAAGGCCAGCTGGGTCTACAAAGTGAGTTCCAGGACAGCCAGAGCTAAAAGGAAAGCCTTGTCTTGAAAAACCAAAGACTTCATATTGGCAAAGAGAAGGAAGCCTGCATTTTTGGCAGAAAAAGAGTCCAGATGACTTTGGTGTCCCCCGAGTGAATACAGTAACTGATGACTACATCTTAAGGGAATTTTACAGTAAGTATTATCATTTCATGCCTCTGGGAGTTTTGCCTGCATTTATCTATGTACCCATGGATGCCTGATGACCAAGGCCAAAAGAAAGCGTCAGATCATATAAACTAGAGTTACAAGTGGTTGTGAGCCACCAAGCTGGTGCTGGGAACGGAACTCAGGTCCTCAGCAAGAGCAGCCAGTGCTCTTAGTACTGAGCCATCTCCAGCCCTTAAGAACTGTCTAAGTGAGCTCAGCTACAGATCAGTCCCAATCTCACAAGACACTTTTAATCCCAGCACTCAGGAGGCGGAGGCAGATGGATCTCTTGAGTTCGAGGCCAACCAGGTCTACAGAGTTGAGTTCCAGGACAGCCAGGGCTACACAGAGAAAGCCTGTCTCGAAAAACAAAACAAACAAACAAAAAACTGCAATCCTGACTCAACAACTCCTAGGATTACAGGGATATACTACAACCAGTAACCTACACAGTAGTATTTCATCATGTAGCCTTGGCTGGCCCGGAACATGCTACGTAGAGCAGGCCAGCCTCAAACTCCAAGAGATCCGACTCCCTTCTGGTGAGATTACAAGCGTGCAGCGCCGTCCTGGGCTTCCATTAAGACGTGGGTAAAAACAACGTTTTTCAAATGCACAACAGAGCTCTTTACCTACTTCCCAGACCTAAGAAACGAACACCTGGGCTTACCTGAGGTTCAACTTCCGTTCTTCATCGCTGCCAGCCTCCAACTAGAGAGAGAGAGAGAGAGAGAGAGAGAATGTGACCTCACAGCTGCCACTATCAGCCCTGACAGCAAGCTCCCCCAGTGCTCAGCAAAGATAAAGGCTTCCAGGAAGGAGGCTGCCTTGTTCCACACACCCCTGCCCTCTCCTTGCCAACTTGATGTGCTGTTCCTCTGAGTCACTCTCGCCACACATTTTTTAAATCTCCATTCCCGCCACAGATTAAAAGCAGCCACCGGAGTCGAGCCCCTATGGCCACTGTTTCCTCATGTTCTTTCAGCCCTCGACCAGACACACTGACCAGGAGCCTTATTTTGGTTTTGCTTTTAAGGGGAATGGGATTGTGGTTTAAGAACATCTATTCCTTTGTTGAGCCAGGCCCACTAGTGAGCCCAGGGAATACCATTCAAAAACTCCATCCCATAAAAGGACCACATACCTGTCCCCCTGGCTCCCAAACAGGCTAAGGCAGGGGAACCGCTCGAGCTGGGGATCTGAGAGCAGCCCAGATAACACAGCAAGCAGGCGTGTCCAAAACCAAAACGAAACGAAAAGCCATTCCAGACAAGACCTTGGCCGAAGAGGGTAGCCAGGCATTGAATTCTAAATGTATACATCTTAACCCTGTCACAACTCCCCCTTACCCCGCCCCCTTTCTTGGAGAAAACACAAAATGAAAAGAAAACACAAGGTGGCCCAGAGGGAGTTGGTGGTTTTTGTTTTTTTGTTTTGTTTTGTTTTTAAAGCACCCACTGCGTGGAAGAGAACGCCAGAGCAGCGTGACACAAGACTGACTGAGGACCAGCCAGCCAGAGGTTAAGGGCAGCAGGAACTGGATCCAGAGCTAAGGGAGGAAGGAAACTGGGCAGTTTGGGATCTACACCAAGAGGAGACCATTTCCACCACAAATGCGTATTCCATAAGGTGCCTCCCTGACATGGAGATTCTAGGTCCAACTTTATAGATGCACACACTGGGAATGGACCACTTTTGCTTCTGGGCTGTAAAGCAGAAGAGAAAACCAGGGCAGGCCTCACACATCACAACACCAGACAGAAGCAGACTAGCAGTGATTACCACATTTAAGGACTCCTTCAACAAGGGCCACTGGGGCATTTTTTGGAGGGTGCTACTGGCATCTAGTGGGCGGAGCACATAAAGGAGAAGGCTCTGCCTCTGAGTACCAGGGTCAACAGCAAGGCTGAGAAGCCCTGGTCCAACATGTCTGGAGACTGGCCTGTGCCCATGAAAAACAGAGACCTTGAACATTTGTCCAAAACAATGTCACTACACACTCCGGGAAAGGCTTATGTATCTATTTCTCACTACACACTCCGGGAAAGGCTTATGTATCTATTTTTCAGCTCTCCTTGTTCTCACGAAGGAATTCAGATAAGGTTAACAGGAAAAAGGACAAATACCAGATAATTAAAGATCCAGAAAGTAGGGAGGTGGGGGGGGGGGACGACAAAAGTAATAGGACAAGATTGCTGTGGGACCAAGGGCTGTGATTTCTCTTGATTTCCCAGGCTTCACAGCTAGCCTAGCTCTGTCGGGAAACCGCTGTATCCCTGACTCATGAGAGAGGTGGCATTTGGGTAAGAGACTGGAGGGGAGGGGACACACTCCACAACCACTTACTTCTTAGTTAGCACCTGAGGTTTTCCACTGAAAGGTGACATAAGGTCAGGCCAGAGAAATGGAGATGACAAAGACCATCATCCTGAAGAAACAATCCAGGCCCCTCTGAAGAGCTGATTCAGAGAGAGGAAGCCAAGTGGAGGAAGGGTGGGCCAGAGGCACAGCCAATCTGGACCTCAGTCTCCCAGCACAAGGAGCACCTGCTGTCTCCTCTCTCTGCCCTGCTTCTGGCCTAGCACATCTGGAAGGCAGCTTTGCCATCTCAGAGATATCCCAGCCTGTTCTGACTGGCGACAAAAGCCACTGACATGCTCAAGTTAAAGAAAAGCCATCTGAGATTTTAGGGTTTGTGTATTTGTATGTGTGGGTGGTATGTGTTCTCCCATGTGAACCTGTGCACACGTATGTGGATGCTGGAGATGTCAGTGTCTTCCATATTGAGTCAGGGTCTCTCACCTTGCCCGTTCTTAATTTCACTAGTCTGGCCATGCAGCCTGTTCTGGGGATTTCCTGTCTTCACCTTCCACATCCTAAGGATGTAAAAGTCAAGTGGGCTCTGGGTCTCCTCACACTTTCATTATTGGCTCTATTGTGAGCTTCCTACGGTTAATTGGTCATTGGAACTTGGTGTATTGACTGGTTTTGTGTGTCAGCTTGACACAAGCTGGAGTTATCACAGAGAAAGGAGCTTCAGTTGAGAAAATGCCTCCATGAGATCCAGATGTAAGGCATTTTCTCAATTAGTGATCAAGGGGGGAGGGCCCCTTGTGAGTGGTGCCATCCCCGAGCTGGTAGTCTTGGGTTCTATAAGACAGCAAGCTGAGCAAGCCAGTAAGGAACACCCCTCCATGGCCTCTGCATCAGCTCCGGCTTCCTGCCCTGCTTGAGTTCCAGTCCTGACTTCCTTTGGTGATGAACAGCAATGTGGAAGTGTAAGCTGAATAAACCCTTTCCTCCCCAGCTTGCTTCTTGGTCATGATGTTTGGGCAGGAGTAGAAACCCTGACTAAGACACTTGGTTTTTAAAAAAACCTGTCATATAATAATTTAAAATGTAGGCTGGGAGGGGGCTGCAGAAGACAGCTCGGCAGTTAAAAGCGACTCTTCCAGAGGACCTAAAAGCACTGCCAGCACTCACAACCTGAAGCTCACAAGCGTCCTGTAAGCCTAGCTCTGCAGGATCCATCGTTCTCTTCTGGTCTCTGTGGGTACCTGCACATGCCCATAAACAGACAGGCAGACACATGTTCGAGCGCACGCGCACATGCATGCACGCACACACGCACGTGAGCGAACACACACACACACACACACACGCAAGCGCACACGCACGCGCCTTAATTTTTAAAGTATAGGTAGTGTGTGCAGTATCAGGCATACGGTTCAACACGTAGCACTAAAATAATAATAATAATAATAAAATGATAAAAAATAAAGTCCTAATCAATGTCCTGAAAATACTTTACCCCCCATACAATAAAAAGGAACGAAATGGGCACATGGATAAGACACAGCATGGACAAACCTTGAGGCCGTCAGGCTCCGAGGGAGAAGCCAGATAGAGGCGATACTACTTGTTCTTGTTACACCAACTACAGAGTAGGCAAATGTAGAGAAGTAGGGGCCGCCTGGGGTGGGGGTGAAGCAAAGACATCAACTGGTGGCAACTAAGGAGGGCGGGGCCCAGAAAAGCTGCTGGACAGCACGGTCTTGTGTCCGCTAACACTGACCTCCGTACTTCCGTGGTAAAGCCACGGGCCTGGAGTTACATCTCAACTCAAAGAGATTAAAAGCCTAAAAGTGTCTCAAACAGGGACAGGAAGCGACCAGGTGTTAAATTACCAAAACAGTACGGAAGCTGGCTAGAAATCCAGGCTGAGAGCCAGATGTGCAGGGTACTTCTGAAATGACAACATCTGGGCCGCAGAGTCAGGGGGCCAGCCAGAGCTACTTGAGGAAGGAAGGAAGGAAGGAAGGAAGGAAGGAAGGAAATATCGGCTGCAAAGGCCTGTACTGCCCCTCCCTACTTCCCAAAGCTCCCGTAGTTTTGTAGGAAGAACACAAGATGAAGGGATAAAAAGCACTTTGTAAACTGATGTAGGAGATGCGAGCTGTGTGGGAAGAGTCCTTACTACAATCTAACTTCTCAGTTGCCCTGCCTAATTGTGTGCAAAGAGGAGGCAACCAGAGCCTTCTGCCCGCAGATAAAACTCATGAAAGAGTCTCAGCCAGAAAGGGCCCTGGAGGCTTAACCTCACAGCCACTCTGCAAATGTGCCTGCCAGTCCCGGCAAGACGAGCCCAGTACGCACCAACCCGGGCACTCAGGGGTGCTGAGCCGAGGCTCACGCAGACACACAACCCGGGGAGAGGGCCCAGATTCCAGCTGCCAACTTCCTGGGCCTGCGGGGCTGGTCGAGCACAGCGGGGCGTCCCCTGCAGCCGGCTGGGGCATCCGGGGTTTACTCGGAGGCCTTGGGCTCATCAGGGGAGGGAGGTGGGATGAGACCGGCTGGGGCAGCACAGCCTGGGGCAGGCCGTCCTGGGGGACCGGAGGTCCCCATCTTCCCCAACTCAGCAGCCCCGAGCGCACCCCGGGACCGCGCAGCACAGAGCCGACCAGAGCCTTTCCCGGTGCCCTGCACGCTGGCAGCATCCCCTGCGACCCCGGCCCGGCGCATGCTCAGTCACCGGGACGCGGGGACGCCCGCACCCCAAGGGCGGACGCACCTCCGCCTCACACCTTGCGGGAGGGCGCGGCCGGGCTCACCTCGCTGTTGCTGGCGGAGGACGACGCGGCGCTGGGCGTGGGAGAGCGCTGCAGGGTCACCAGGGCCATCGCGGCGCGGGCCCGGCCCGGGGCCTCCAGCAGCCGGCCGGGCAGCCGCGCCGGGCCCGCCCCTCGCTCCCTCCCTCTTCCCTCCTCCCTCCCGCCTCCACCCCCTCCCCTCGTGTCCGCCCGGCCAGCCGCGCTCAGGCAGTGATGCGCATGCGCCGGTGGCCGGCCCGGGGCGGGTCCTGCCGCACGGTCACGTCCACTCGCGCGCGCCCCCGCGATGGCTGCAGCCGCCCAGGCTTGGCCCCTCCTCCGCGGCCAGACTCGCTTGCAGCGTAGGGAAACTGAGGCCCGGGAGACAAGGCCAGCAGAGCCAAGCTGCGCAGACTTTGTAAAAACGCATCTGTTTATCCTTTCAAAAGTTACTCTACCCATACAGAGTGCGGGGCCTCGAGGATCCTGAAGCCAATTAGGCGCCTCCCCGCCCCCCGGGACTGTGAAATCCGCTTGCAGAGTTACTCTACATAGGATTGGGGTGTAGCCCAGTAGCCGCCGACTCAAGGTCCTGGATTCCAGCCCCGGCACCGCCAAGGGCTGATCTAATCTGCGAATTCCTTCTGGTGTCTAGAAACAGTCTAGCCGGTGGGGTGAGGAAAGGCTTCTCGAAGGAATCGTGCTTGCTCTGAGGCAGGATTTCTGTGAACTGGATTAACCGACGGAGGGAGAGAGAGAACTGTGGGCCGGCCTGAGGCCTGCCCAGGGACGATAGTGGGGAGGAGTGAGCGCCTTACATTGGCTTTGGAAAGGCTGCCAGTGGACCTGCGGAGCCCTGGGATGGAGGGAGTGCGAGGTGAGGTGCCCAGCGCCTGTAAGGAGTGGAGGGGCCCCAGCAAGGCGGTACTGGGTAACTTGGTAGCAACATCTCTTTCACAGAGTCCCCACCCCTACCCTGGACCTTTGTGGTACCCAAACCTTGCTGATCATAGATCTCCAGTCCCAGTCCACCATCCTCAAAGCCCAAGAGAAAACCTGGCTCCTCCCTACCTCTTCCAAGTCTTGAGGGTATTAACAGTCTCCTCCGTCCTCAAAGGGGATTGTCTTTCTTTTTAAATTTTTATTTATTATTATCTGTGTGTGTGTGTGTGTGAGAGAGAGAGAGATGCTATAGAGAGAGAGAATATATGCATGAATCAAATTCAGGTCGCCAGCCTTAGTGGACAAGTTCCTTTATTTGCCCCCTGAACTATGTAACCAGCTCAAAGAGGATTTTCAGTGGGGTTAACACCGCAATATAAGGAAGTTTCCAGTTGCTCATACCTAACAGCCTCCTGCTAGGTGCAAACAGGTCCCAGTTTTTAAAGATCTGAGAAGGGCCCTGGTATCGACCTGCGATGTCGACACAAAGTATCCTCTGCGTTTTCGGAATGCAACTATGTCAAAACAGAGGTCTGGGTATACTTTTTGTCTGTGAACTTGGTCCACAGTTTTTCAGCCTTAAGTAAGACAGGTTTTGAATGGTAACACTTAGCAGGGCTCGCCTCTGTTTGGAGCTATTCTTTGGCTGATAGATGACCACCAGTGTTTCAGAATGCCACGCTCAGGATGTGTGTGTGTGTGTGTGTGTGTGTGTGTGTGTGCGCGCGCGCGCGCAAGCGCGCACATGTGTATATATGTGTATGCCTCCTATGTGTGCGTGTCTATGTGTGCACGTGTGTATGTATGTGTGTATGCATATGTATGTATGTATTTGTGTGTGTGTGTATGTGTGATATACGTGTGAACACATGCATGCCAGGGCTTGCTACAGAGGTCAGTTCTGTGGAGTCACTTCTAAAGTTGTAAAGTTGTGGATGTGATCCGTTAGAGCGGGGACAACCTTCTCAGCCCTCCGTGAGCATCAGGTTCAGGATTCTGAAACTTCCTGGTGTCCAAGCCTGTGTGCCTGCTGTGAGTGTGGTCTTCTTATGACTCACATTTGCATGATTGGGGATCCCCATAGAAGACAGTTTCTATGCTTCCTTAGAGGTGGTGTGCTGGCTGGTTTTCTGTCTACTTGACACAAATGAAAGTCAGAGGAGAGGAGGGAACCTCAGTTGAGAAGATACCTCCATAAAATCTGGGCTATTAGCAGGCCTGTAGGGCATTTTCTTAATTAGTGATTGATGGGGGAAGGCCTAGCCATTGTGGGTGAGGCCACCCCTGGGCTGGAGGTCCTGGGCTCTGTAGGAAAGCAGACTGAGCAAGCCATGGGGGACTAGCCAGTAAACAGCATCCGTCCATGGCCTCTGCATCAGCTCCTGCCTCCAGGTTCCTGCCCTGCCATGGTGTGGAAGTGTGAGCTGAATTAACCCTTTCCTCCCCAGCTTGCTTATGATCATAGTGTTTCGTCACAGCAATAGTGACCCTATCTAAGACAGGTGGATCTGGAATTTTCTCATGTCCATGGCAAGGGCCAGTTCTAATGCTCTTGGTTTCACCTCTGCCCGCACCCCTGCTGCTGGGCCCTGTCTACCGTGCTAAAATCCTTGTCCTCTGCCCTGGTCTTGCTATCTCCTCCTACCACAGAACCCTGCCCCAAACCAGCCCCACCCTTCTCACTTCCTCCTTCAGCTGAAAGATTCCTGTTCTACAGTTGGACATCACCTCCCCAGAGCCTTCCCAGAGCCTTCCCAGAGCCCTGCCCCCTACACACACACACACACACACACACACACACACATACACACACATAGAGTGTCAGACTGCAAGCCATGCCATTACCTCTGTATTAATCGTTCCGTACCTTAGGCATTTAGCCAGGAATATCCCTAAGAAAGGGCTCAGGGAGCAGGCTGGGATTGGGCTGAGGCAGGGCTGGGGGTGTGGGGTGCCAAATATTTAAAGATATATTCTCACAAATTAGTGACAGGTACCATTATGATTTGGTATTATTTATTTATTTATTTATTTATTTGGTTTTTTTTTTTTTTTTGAGACAGGGTTTCTCTATGTAGCCCTGGCTGTCCTGGAACTCACTCTGTAGACCAGGCTGGCCTTGAACTCAGAAATCCTCCTGCCTCTGCCTCCCAAGTGCCGGGATTAAGGGCCTGTACCCAGCTTTTTTTTTTTTTTTTTTTTGATTTGTTATTATTTTCGTGTGTGTGTGTGTGTGTGTGTGTGTGTGTATCATGGCATGCGCATGTAGATGCCCATGGAGGCCAGAAGAGGGAGACGTACCAACAGGCAGTTGCCAGCTGCTGAGCTCTGTTCCTCTGAAGACACAGCTAGCACACTTAACGGCTGATCCACCTTTTCGGCCCTGAGATTAACATTTTAGGGAAGCAACACTACGCATATAAATCTACACGGACCCAAACATCAAAAGTTAAACAGAAAGACAAGATTAACACCAAATTTGTGGGGTTTTGGTTTTTTTTTTCTCTCACCCCAGGCTCAGCAAGGTGTGTTATTGATTTGATTCTGTTTTGATGTGAAAGTTTGAATCTTGGGCCTGGAGATGGAGAGATGGCTCAGTGGTTAAGAGCACTGACTGCTTTTCCAGAGGTCCTGAGTTCAATTCCCAGCACCCACATGGTGGCTCACGACCATCTGTAACTCCAGTTCTAGGGATCTGATGCCTTCATCCTGGCCTCCTCATGCATGCACACAAAGTTTCTATACACATAAAATGAGATAATTTTTTTTTAAAGATTCAATCCTTTAAAAAAAGGGCCAGGCAGTGGTGGCGCACGCCTTTAATCCCAGCACTCGGGAGGCACAGGCTGGTGGATTTCTGAGTTCGAGGCCAGCCTGGTCTACAGAGTGAGTTCCAGGACAGCCAGGGCTACACAGAGAAACCCTGTCTCGAAAAACAAACAAACAAACAAACAAAAGTTTTCTCCTAAACCCTTCACTGGGCACAGCATGTGGCTTTGCTCTGGAGACCTGGAAAACAGCAAGAGTGACAACTCTCCCCCAGCACCATTTGCTACTCTGCCAATGCAACTTTCAAGGAACCCAGAGGGGCACCAGTTGGAATAACTCTGGAGGCTGCATGCAAACCATAGAATTTCTGTGTGTGTGTGTGTGTGTGTGTGTGTGTGTGTGCTTGTTTAATCATGTTTGACCTGAGCAAAGTTTAAAAAGCAAAATTGATTTTGAGTCACTGAGTAACCCAGCCTAGCCTCAAACTCACAAATCTTCCTGCTGCTTCTGCCAAAGCACTGTGATTACAGCAGGCATGTACCACCACACCTAGCAAGCTTCATAATTACTGAAAGCAGTGTTGGGGCGTGAGAGATAGCTCAATCCGTAAGGTGCCTGCCATGCAAACATGAGGACCTAGGTTCAGATCCTTAACACCGGCTCAAAAACAGGGTACAGGAACATGTGTCTGCAAACCCAGACTCAGGGTTGGGGAAGCAGACAAGAGAATCCTTGGAGTTCATTAGCTCTGCAGACCAGAATAGCCTCAAATGCACACAATCTTTCTGCCTTACCCTTTCAAGTGCTAGAGTATAGGTAAAACCCGCCAGGCCACCTAAAAGTAGATTTAAACAAAAACGTGTAGATGTAGCTGTTGGGGGTGCCATGTGCCCAACACTTCAAATCTGAGGTAGGAAGACCAGAAGTTCAAGGCTAGCCTCAGCTACATAGTGAGTTCAAGACCAGCCTGGGCTACATGATGATACTTTGTCTCGAAACTAAAGAATTTAAGTCTTCGGTGTCTAAATAACATTTACAACAGAGGGGTAACATCTATACCTATAGAAAGAATGCTGTCAAGTCAGCAAGACTTGAGAGTACGGTGTGCAGTGAGGGACAAAGTGGAGGCATACTGTGAGAAAATAAACACAAAGGCCAAGAACGTGGGAAAACACTCAAAGATCTGGGACAAGGGCGGGGCCAGTCCGGTAAAAAATCTCCTGGTCGGGTGGGACAAGTACAGGTGGATTCTCAGGTGAATGCCCTTGAATTTGTAAATACCCAGAGCCTTCCAGGAGGGCAGAGTGATCATAGTTCATAAGTACCAAGTCTTTCACACAGTGGTTGCATTTTTCAACCTTTATTTATTTATTTATTTTTTGTTTTGTGTTTTCGAGACAGGGTTTCTCTGTGTAGCCCTGGCTGTCCCGGAACTCACTCTGAAGACCAGGCTGGCCTCGAACTCAGAAATCCGCCTGTCTCTGCCTCCCGAGTGCTGGGATGAAAGGCATGCGCCACCACTGCCCGGCTTGTTTTATTTTTTTAAATGACTTATTTATTTTTATTTTACTTGCATTGGCATTCTGCCTGCATGTGTGTCTGTGCAAGGGTGTCAGATCCCTGGAACTGGCATTACAGAGAGTTCTGAGCTGCCGTGTGGGTGCTGGGAATTGAACCCAGGTCCTCTGGAAGAGCAGCAGCTACTCTGAACCACTGAGTCTTTCCAGCCCCAGTGGTTACATTTTTAGAAGGTGATCCTGGAGCAGTAATTAAATGAGGGTGACAGAAAGACATCCGGGACATCTGCTTGAAGGATCAGAAAATAAGAAAGGAAGCCAGAGCCAGACGGGAGGGTTCATTCCTGCAGTTCCAGCGCTTGGGAGGTTGAGGCAGGAGGATGGACATCTATAGGCCAGGTCTGTCTGGACTAACTAGTAAGACCATGTCTCAAAACAAAACAAACAAATAAAAGGGAGGGAGGGAGGGAGAGAGAGACAGAGAGAGAGGCACCACCCAAGAGGTCGAGTGCTTGCCCAGTATGCAGGAAGCCCTGGGTCCCGTGTCCCTTACCCAGCACTCACCAGGCAGCATGGTCCAGCACACCTGTAACCCTGGCATGTCGGAGGCCGAGGCAGTAGGACCGGACCTTCAGGGCCATCCTCACCTTGGCAAGTCTGAGGCCAATCTGGCCGCCATGAGACTCTGACCGGACTCCAGACTTGTTTACTGACCACATCTCCTTCCTACCCTGACTTCTGACGTGAGAATTGTCTCTGGTTCTGCCCTGGCCTGAGTGTATTTGCAGGTGACTAGGGAGTTGTGGTGCTCATCAACCAGGCGGTGAATGGAAGGGCCTTCTACTCTGGCTGCCATGGCTCTGGGGCCTCTGATTTCAAGGATTATCGCTTTCAGCCTTTTCTAAGTGACCTGAGGAGATAATTTCTAACAGAAAAAATGGAGGGAGAGGAAGAGAGACAGAGGCAGAGATCCAGAGAGATAGAGGATTTCTTTTTTTTAAAAAAAAGAATTATTTATTTTATGTATGTGAGTACACTGTTGCTCACTTCAGACAAGAAGAGGCTTCCATTACAGATGGTCGTGAGCCACCATGTGGTTGCTGGGAATTGAACTCAGGACCTCTGGGAGAGCAGTCAGTGCTCCTAACCACTGAGCCATCTCTCCAGCCTATCCAGAGAGATAGAGACAAAGAGAGACACCAAGAGACAGAGAGATAGAGAGACAATGAGACAGACAAGCAGACAGACAGGGAGATGGATCTGTAGTTTGTGTCTAGTTTGGGACTATGGACATTCTCTAAAGCTTTCTGACTGGGCGTGTCATAATTTCCAGTGGATAATATTTCCATAATATGCAACAGAGTCGAGCCAGTGCTGTCTCGGCAGACACACGCTTGGCTCTCAGGGCACCGGATCCCAGCTCTGCTGTGACAGTCTTGAAGAACGGCACACACCTTAAAGGGCTGGTTCAGCTGAAGTGCTCAGAACTCTCTCCCCATCGCCCAAACACAGACCACTGTAGGGTGGGACTCACGCTCACACTTGTGAACCCCCAAGTGCATCAGAGTCACAAGAAACTTTGCTGGGGTTGCGAGGTAGACATGAGTGTTTTAAGCCTGGGAAGTAAGTGAAAAGTGGGCTGTGCCCTGGGTGCTTGTTATTGCTATGTTAAGAGCAGGCTGTGGCTATACCTCAGGCACCGTGTCTGTCTAGGGTGTGTGTGGCCCCGGGCTCTCTCCCCGGTTACTCAATGCTTCCTTCATCATCTTCCTCTGTGGTGAATGTTGCTGAAGTGGAAGGCTGGCCGATCACAGCTCCCCTCCCCTCTCAGTATCCTTATCTGTTTGGCCAGATGTGTTTTGGTTTCACCACCTCCCGGTTGGAGGTCTAGCCTTGGCAGAAGAAGGACCTGGAATCCTGCTGCTTTCGTCTCTGGGATACTGAAGCAGAGACTCACACATCCTCACAGCCCAGGCAGGCGTCCCTTCTCAGCCTCATCTGTCCAGCATCTCAGAACAGCAGTGAGCTAGCTGGCTGGCTGGGAAGGCCCTGTCCTGTGCCTTTGGCCCACGGTGGCCCAGGGAACGGTCCTCCCCTCTACTAGGGTGCAGCAAGGAGGGGGTGGGGAGAGGCTCATCTCCAGCTGGCTTGCGCCTATGAAGCCCTCCCTCCCCCCAGGCCTGTCCACAGGAGCTTGGGATCAGCCAGAAACTCGGACAGCTCGCTAGAGCGAAGAGACATAAGGTTCCTTGGCCAGATTGAGTTCTGCTCCTGGAGAAGCACAGTGCCCAGCCCCACCCCTTGCTCTGTGCCCCTTCCACTGCCAAAGACTTTGACCTTGTGTTCCAGTCCTAGCTGGTGGGCAGAGGGCTGAAGTCAACACAGCCCAGAGAGTCAGGATCGGTCCTGCTAGAACCTGCACCCCCCCAGGTCATTTTTCTCCAGACATCAGGCACCAGTGGTAAGTGAAGATATATACTTGAGCTGGGATAGGGGACAGAAACAACAGAGTGTCTTCCCCAGTGTCCTCTGTGTGTCAACAATCCGGGCTCAACATCTGTGCCTGAGATTGGCGACCCAAAAAAGGACAGACTTGGGAAAATGTTACCCTGAGAGATGACACTGTACCCCCCTGGCATACGTGTCAGAAGGGAACCACGGGTTCAGAAACCCGACCTCTCCGGTCTTCCCCATGGAACACAGAATCTTTGTACAAAGTTTTTATTATGCTATTGATTAATTGATTCGGTATGGGGGAGGGATTCCTAAGTGTCATGCTCTGCAGGTGGAGGTCAAAGGGCAACTTTGGGGACTGAGTTCTCTCCTTCCACCATGGGGGTCTCAGGAGCAGAACACAGTTTGTCAGGCTTGGTGGCAGGCATCTTTACCAGCCGAGCCATCTTGAAGTCTCTGGATGTGGGACCTTGATTCGCCTCATAGGCTGATGGGCAGATGATGCCCGGTGCTCAGCTGTAGCTAGTAAATACTCCCTAAACAGTCTTTATCAGTACACTGGGGAGGGGGGTTGATTATCAATGTCTCATAACTGTTGTCCCGATTAAAAGATGAACTGGGGCCGGCAGTGGTGGTGCACGCCTTTAATCCCTAGCACTTGGGAGGCAGAGACAGGTGGGTTTCTGAGTTCAAGGCCAGCCTGGTCTACAGAGTGAGTTCCAGGACAGCCAGGGCTACACAGAGAAACCCTGTCTCGAAAAAAAAAAAAAAAGAACTGGGAATATCAACTGCACAAGATACAGCCACATGGCGCGTGGAGCCCGGGAGAACTGGCTTGTGTTCATCTCTGTGCCTCCTCATTATGGCTTTTTGGTTTTGCTAGTCCTTTGTGTTCTCCATTAAGCATATGTGACAGTCAGGGGCACAAGCTGCCTCCTCTGATTGCTTTCCAGGGGACAAAGGTTACAAGGAGAGAGGCAAAGAGAAAAGTCAGTGCCGGCTGACTGCTGCTGTGACCTACATTTGGGCTGAATTGGGTGAGATCTAGCGTCCCACACCGGCAGGGTGGCTTCCAGTTGTGCCTCCTCTGCTTAAACTTCTGGCCCTGGTTTAGGGTGATAGAGAAGGCTGTCTCTTTTAGAGACGTGGAGCTGTGAGGGGAAGGGGGTTGCACTGTCTTCACTGTCTTTGGTGTCTTAGTGACGATCCGGTCCAAATAGGCTCTCCTGTCCCGTGCTTATATTAACTTTATAATCAATCTCAATCTCTCTCTCTCTCTCTCTCTCTCCCCCCCTCTGTGTGTGTGTGTGTGTTTCTCTCTGTCTCTCTCTCTCTCATTCTCTCTTTGTCTGTCTGTCTGTCTGTCTCCCTCTCTGATGAAGCCGTATCTTCACTGGTTTCTCTTCCAGGTTACATACTCCAAACATGCTTGATTAGAACAACTGGCCATAAAGCAGAATTGCACCACTAACATAAACCTATCAGCAACCACCACGAAGTGGTTGACTTACTAACAGAGCTATGCAGGGACTGGCCCTGAAGCTCATTAGTGTATGTGGGAATGATCTTACCCAAGGCTAGACCACAGATGGTCTGGCTCCTGCTCCTAATGAGGACCACATGCCTTTAATAACAGCTACTGTTGTCCCTGTCAAATGTAAGGGCCCAGAGTCTTTCCTCTCCGACCTTGTCCGGCTGACGGCCCCACAAATAGTGCATTTTAGGCTTTGACACATCAGGGCTCTCAAACATAGGCTATTTGTCTTCCCCTGCCTCATCCTCGGGTTTTTCAAAGCATGTGGCTAACGTGAACACAGTCAAGCTAGCCTGGGCTCTGCTTTTCTGGAACAGGTTGTCTTGGGTCACAGCCTCAGTTGCCTCCACTGAAAATGGGTATGTCTCCTCTAGGGTTGTTATGAAGATCTCGATAGGTCATGTGTTGACAGTTCACACAGATACACACACACAGACACACATGCACAGACATACACACAGAGGAACACACAAGCACACATACAGATACATAGATATACACACTGGAGCACCCACAGAGACAGACACACACAGGGAGACACACATGCACATAGACACATGCACACATGCACAGACACACAAATGAGGGACACATGCACACATGCTCAGATACAGACACACACACAAACAAGCACACGTGCAGATACATAGACACACACATGCACAGACAGACACAAACACACACATACACGCACAGAGGGACACACAAACCCATACAGATACGTAGATATACACACACAGAGGCACACCTACAGAGACAGACAGACAGACACACATGCACACAGACACATGCACACATGCACAGACACACAAATGAAGGACACACAAACATACATACAGATGCATAGACACACACATGCACACATGCACAGACACAAACACATACATACACACACAGAGGGACACACAAACACACATACAGATACATAGATATACACACACACAAGCACACTCACAGAGACAGACACACACGCATGCAGACACATGCACAGATACACAAATGAGAGACACACAAACACACATACAGATTCATAGACACACGCACACATGCACAGACACAGACACAACATACGCACATAGAGGGACACACACAAACACACATGCAGATACATAGACACACACACACGCACACATGCACAGACACAGACACAAACACATACATATACACACAGAGGGACACATAAGCTCACACACACACACATGCACACATGCACGGACACACAAATGAGGGACACACAAACACACATACAGATACATAGACACACACGCACACGCACACGCACACAGGGTCTGGAAACCATGAAGCCGCAGCCCTTCCCTCACAGAGACAACTCTTTTCCGTCACCCCTGGGAGATGTTCTTTCCTCACAGCTGTGGCTCAGGTGTGGTCTCGCCTTTCCTTCCTTGGTCTCCTACCTACACAGGGATGTCTATCTCCTCCTTGAAGTTTCACGAAGTGGGGAAAGCTGGGGCCCCGCATGGCGCTCACACACACACACACACACACACACACACACACACCCAGCTGCTTCCGGAACCATCATCAGAGCCAGACTTGGAATCCCTCTGGGTTTGTCCTCCCGCTACACTTCAGTCTAAAGTTTCTTTTTTCTTTCTTTTTTTTCCCCCTTTCACTTTTGAGGCAGGAAGTTACTATGTAACCTCTGGCCTTGAGCAAGCAATCCTCCTGCCTCAGCCTTTCCCATGCTAGGATCACTGCCAAGCCTGCCTCATGGGTCCCCCTCCCCCTCCGGTTCTTTTTCCTTTCCCACTTTTTCAGTCTTTATCTTTTTGAGACACGGCACTGCTATGAAACCCAGACTGACCTGGGACTTGTAGCATCCTCCTGCCTCAGCCTCCCGAGTTCTCAGATCACAGACCCCCCCCCCCCCGCCCCGTCAGCTCTCCCCCCACCCCATCCCTGTCCTTTCCCTGGTCTCTCAGTGGTGTGAGCTTGGGAAGGGAGCATCAGAGAGACCAGACGTAACTGATGCATCTCTCTGGGCGCCTCAGTGCTTCATCTGTAAATGGCTGTTTTGTACGAGCTCCCAAGTGTTTCCTCAATGGTGTTTGCATCCGAGGGGAGCAGTAGGCAAAAGCTGTCCTCCCAGGGAGTGTGTGTGGGAGGGAGATGAGGAGCTTTGCCAGCCTGCAAGTGTGCAGACAGCAGACAGGCTCAGTTCACACAGAGCAGCTGCCCTGCTTCCCTGAACTCGCTTGGCTCAAACACTGAAAATGCTCATCCCGGGAGGGAGCACCCTAACCCTGGGCAGGCTGGGAGCTACTCTCTCTTATCCAGATGAGTCCAGTGACTCAGCCAGGCTCACACAGTCAGTGTGTCAGAGGTAAGCTAAGCTGAGCATGGCTGACTTGCTAATCCAGCACACTATGAGCTTCTAATACTGTCCTGTGTACTATGAACTGTGTGTATTCTGTACTCAGTACTGAGTACTGGGTACTGGGTACTATGTCCTGTGTACGGAGTACTTATACTGTATACTGTGCATTGTGTCATTGTATACTGAATATTTGTACTGAGTACTTGTACTGGGCAGTATTGTATGCTGTATACTGAGTCCTTGTACTGTATACTGTGTGCTCTGTACTGAGTACTGGTACTGTGTACTGTGTACTGAGTTCTTGTACTATTATATACTGTGTACCATGTACTGAGTACTTGTACTGTGTATACTGTGTGCTGGGTACTGAATACTGAGTACTCATACTGGGTACTGGTTACCATGTACTGAAGGTCTCCATAACAGGAACCACTGCAGAGCTTGGCACTGAATCCTCAAGACAGCTGATGAGACTGGAGCTTACTCCTGTTTTACTAATGAAGTGGTCTTGTCTCAGGGAGGTGGGGTGGGGATGGAGGAGGAGGATGGGAGGGGCTGTTCCCTAAACCCCCAACCCCCAGGCACAGGCTTCAAGATGCCGCCCTCTGTTTATGGACTCGGCACCAATTTGGCGTCTGAAACCCCAGCAGAGTCCAGCTTTTGTGGCCTGCTGCCACCCTTGCTTTGTAAAACTAGGCCGTATTGAGAATGACCCGCTGTTCAGGGCCCCAGGCCCATGTTGCCAGGAGCTGGGGTCTGAGGGAGGCCAGCCGAGTGTAGAGGGGGCATGAGTTTGGCCCTTCCAGACACACACAGTCCCCTTGTTCTGCCTCGCAGGAGCTTTCTGAATAGAGAGCAAGGTCAAAAGCCGCTAGGCCTAAACATCTGAAGGTGTAGCCAGCCCTGTCATCCAAGGCGAGCCTAGTCTTCTGCCAGAAGAGCAGGTTCTGAGGGCAAACCCTGCATCAGACATGCTCAAAGTCACACTGGCTAGCTGGCAGTGTGGCGCATAGTAGGAGTGCAGTAAATGTGTGCACAATTGACTTGAATTGGAGTTAAATCCCAACACCAACACTTACTGGAGATGTGTGTGAGACACTTTTCCTTTCTGAGCCTCAGTTTCCTTATCTGTAAAATGGGACTAAAAACAGCAGCCCTGACCTCAGAAGAACACCAGAGGCTTAGGTGTAAGAATATGGGAAGCTGTGCAGGAGCACTAGGTGTTCCCTGAGGTTGACTCTCTGTAGAACTGGAGCTGTTTGGCCACTGGTGTCACAGTTGTCCACCCCTGAGCAATGTCTAAGCTGCAGCTCAAGGAGAATGTTACCCAGGGCTGAATGTTAAGCTAGCAGGGTTAAGCTCTGCTATTTGAAGCCAGTACTTCCTGACCACCAGACCACCCTGAAGACCAGTGGTCAGGACCAACCTCGGTGGTGGGGCCCCTCTGGGAGCTGCCACGATTATCAGCTGAGTGACCGTAGGCACGCGATTCACCTCTGTGCACCTCAGTGCTGCTCCTTGTAAGCCAGGAACACTGAGAACAGAAAGGTGGCTCAGCAGTTATGAGCATGTTCTGCTCTTCCAGAGGACTCAGGTTCAGGTCAGGGGCTCCCCACCATCTGTAACCCTGGCTCTGGGAGTTCCAGGTGTTCTATTCTTGCCTCCGCCTGCATCTTGCTCTGAGGTGCACGTACACATGTGTGTGTGCATGTACATATATGTAGACACATAAAATAATGAAATAGACCTTGCAAAAAATCAGATGACTACCTCTTTTTTTTGTTTTGTTTTTTTGTGACAGGGTTTCTCTGTGTAGCCCTGGCTATCCTGGAACTCACTCTGTAGACCAGGCTGGCCTCGAACTCAGAAATCCCCCTGCCTCTGCCTCCTGAGTGCTGGGATTAAAAGCGTGCGCCACCACTGCCCGGCAGATGACTACCTCTTACATTCTAGAATCTTGGGTTCCTGATTGTCACCAACGTAAGGGACTTGGCAGTGTATGGCGCTTCCTAAGCCGCCAGGAGCCCACGATGATGATGATGACAGGGATCCTCCATCTTCTCTCTCGCAGGCTGGCGTGATGCGTGTGGTCGTGATTGGAGCGGGGGTCATCGGACTGTCCACGGCCCTCTGCATTCACGAGCGTTACCACGCCACAGAGCCACTGCACATGAAGATCTATGCAGATCGCTTCACGCCGCTCACCACGAGTGATGTGGCTGCGGGCTTCTGGCAGCCTTATCTCTCCGACCCCAGCAACCCACAGGAGGCGTGAGTGGGGGTTCTGTATAGTAATGTGGAGGTCCATGGAAGCTGAGTCCACAGAGGGAGCCTCTCGCCACAGTCTTCACCACCAAGGACAAGTCCCTAGTGGAAGCCTTGACCTAGCTCAGCGTGTGTTCTAGAGCTTTCCGGTAGAGGGGGTGGGTTAAAAAAATAACCAGTCAGGAAAGTCCACTTACCTGTAATCCCAGCGCTCAGGAAGCAGCGGCATGAAGATTCGCTGCAAGTTGGAGACAAACCTGGTCTATATGGCAAGTTTTGGGCTAGCCAAGACTACATAGAGAGACTGTATTTTTAAAAAGATTTATTTATTTTGCGTATATGAGTGCACTGTCGCTGTCTCAGACACATCAGAAGAGGGCATCAGATCCCATTACAGATGGTTGTGAGCCACCATGTGGCTGCTGGGATTTGAACTCAGGACCTCTGGAAGAGCAGTCAATGCTGAGCCATCTCTGCAGCCCCCCTGTATTTTTTTTTTTTTAAGCAAATACATAAGGAAAGATGAAGAAAATAACAAACTGGGCACCAAGCAGACACAACCATGGTCCCAGATCTTACAAAAGCCACCCTGGGCATCGTTGACCCCACTACCACAATTGTTGAACCAAATCTGAAGCAAGCTTTGTTAAATACTGGCCAGGGTGACAGACACCGGCCAGGTCCATACCTGGGATACCCAGAGAATGACCGTATACCTCCTAACATACTTCCTGCCTACACACCTATGTGTGATCAATCCCATCCTGTGCAGTTGGGGCAACCAACCTCGTTTACAGATGTAAAAACACATGGCGTGCCATCTTACATGGACACAGCATCCCGGGAAATTGTCTATCTTTGGACAAGTGATGCTTACAGGTTAGAGGCACAGGTAACCCCGAATTTTAGCTCTCGCAGGCTTCACCGAAAGCTCATCTCTGAAATCAGAGCTAGTATTGACTGGGGAAATGGCTCAGAAGGTAATAGAAAATCTTTGCCATTCTAGTCTGATCACCAGAGTCCAGGATCCTAGAACCCACATAAAAGCCAGATGTAGTAACTCACAGCAGGAATCCTGGGCTGTCCTTGTTGGGGGATACAAAAGAAATGCCAAAAGCTCACAACAGCCCTCACAGAGCAGCAAATAAGAAACAAGGTAGATGGTGAGAGCCGGTTCCCAAGGCTGGATTCTGACCTCCCCATGAGGACCACAGTTGGTGTGTGTGTGTGTGTGTGTGTGTGTGTGTGTGTGTACAGAAAAAAAATAAATACTACTGAGGACTGTGGACGGCCCATTCTGTGATGAGTTCCGAGCATGGGGACCTGTGCTCTGCTGTTCTTCCTTAAGATGGGTGTCTCTTAAACCCACAGCACTGATGAATCCAAAGAGGCTCAAAGCCAGAAGATTGATGAAGCTGACTGACGAAGGCACGCAATGTGTGCTTGATGACATCGTGTGATAGAGCATATTCTGTCAACATCAACCATGACAGTGATGATTTTGCCTCCAGTGGTCCTTTATTTTATTTTTGAGACAGAGTCTCACCATGTAGCCCTGGAACTTGCTATGTAGATTAGGCTGGCAAACTCACTGCCTCTGCTTCCTAGGATTTTAAAGGTGTCTGCCTCTATGTATGGCCTTGATGTTAGCTTCTTGAGGACCAGTAACTACAGAGAAAGAACTCGGGACCAGTCCCAGAGGCTTTAGACAGCACGTACTGGATAACGCTGCCTGACTGGAGTGAAGCCTATGAGCTGTGCTCCTTGGAAGGTGATCAGTTCTGGGCTTAACCAGCTCAAAGCCAGGTCAAGGCCTCTGCAGTGTAAGCCCAGGCCCCAGGCCCCGTCCTCGGGGGTGCACAATGGGAATGTGTTTCCTCCTGGTTTTCCATCTGGGAAGCCAGGTGTTGGGGAGCTGTCTGGAGCACTGTAGGAGCGAACTCTGCGGATGTCTAAGTGTTGAACATGTCCCCGTCAGCATCACCACAGAGCTACGCAAACTGGCATTCTGAACAATTCTGCCCAGGGTATTTAGTGGCCGAGACTCTGGTACCATTTTGGTTAGGAATAAGTTCGGAGTCACAAAGAAAGAGACCAATAGTCCAAGTGAAGTGTCCAGACAAGGTTAACTTTATCTTGATTAAGGAGTTGTACTCAGAAGAACAAACACACAGAGATAGGAAGTGCGTTTGGTTTTTGTCCTAACTCAGATGGTGACTGTCTTTTCCCATTGACTGGGGTCTGACTGTTTACTCTTTTTTTTTTTTGTTTGTTTTGTTTTGTTTTGTTTTTTGTTGTTGTTTTGGTTTTTTGAGACAGATTTCCCTGTGTAGCCCTGGCTGTCCTGGAACTCACTCTGTAGACCAGGCTGGCCTCGAACTCAGAAATCTGCCTGCCTCCCAAGTGCTGGGGTTAAAGGCGTGCGCCACCACTGCCCGGCTACTCTTTTTTATTTTCTCAAGACAGGGTTTGTCTGAGTAGTCTTGGCTATCTGGGAACCCACTCTATAGACCAGGCTGACTTCGAACTCACAGAGATCCGTTTGCCAAGTGGTAGGATTTAATTGGGTAGTCTAAACAGAATCGGTGCACAGGAAGCGAAGGCGGAAGGTGAGGGGGTCTCAGCTCCAGATCACCAACACCTTAGAAACAGCAAAGAGTCCTTGTGAAACGAAGATTTTACTGGGTGTGTGGAGTGTGTGTGTGGGGGTGTGTGTGTGTTGTTATTTACATGAGGTCTTACAGGGCAGGGAGCTAAGAAGACTTGAATTCCTTGATGTTCACTCGGGTTTTGTTGCACTTGGTAGAAGAGACTCAAGTGTGCTGTCTCTTCCACTTCCAGAGAGTGGAACCAGCAAACTTTTGATCACCTGCTGAGCCACCTGCATTCTCCCAATGCTGAGAAAATGGGCTTGGCCCTAATCTCAGGCTACAACCTCTTCCAAGAAGAAGTTCCGGTGAGCCAAGAGTCCTTGACCATGAGGCATAGGGGCAACGGTACACCATTCCCTGGGTAGAAAGAAAGGCTAATCGGGACTGAATCACCAAGGCTATCTATTCCAGGGGTGGGGCTGGGGGGAGGGGTACTTGAAGACAGAAAGGCGAGAGATTGTCTGGACTGACAGGAACTGAGTGTCCTTGCCCAAGGTATTTGACCCATGAAGGAAGGGTAAGGGAGGCTCTTGGCTCTGTTCTGCTTTTCTGATGAACAGAAGCCCACGTTTAGGCTTGTATACCCAATGACAATCCTTCTGTTTGGGACAATATCATTGGCACTGCCGTGTGAATGGGGGCATAGACAGAGCTGGGGTGCTGAGCTAGAGGAGAGTACTCAGAGGTCTACAGACTTATGGGTCCAGATTAGTCTGTCTATCTGTCTGTCTGTCTATCTGTCATCTATCAATCTATCTATCTATCTACCTATCTATATATCGATCTATCAATCATTTATCTATCTATTATCTATCTATCTATCTACCTATCTATCAATAATCTACCTACCTACCTACCTATTTATTTTGGTGGAGCTAAGGGTCAGGGCTTTGTGTGTCCTAGGCAAGAGTCTTGCAGTGGAGCTACACCCCAGCCTCAGGTCCACTGAGGCCACTGTCTCTACCCCACTCCTGATCTTATGATAAGTGAAGGGAATAGACTCGAGCCTCATGGTGTGAGTTCAGATCTTGGCTCTCCCTCGTAGCCGTGAGACGCAGACAAATAACTCAGGTCATTTGGCCTGTCTGTAAGGGTGCGTACAGCATCCACCCCAATGGCTGATTGTAAAGACGAAACAACAGAGCCAGAGAAGCAAAGGCTTCAGGCAGTGTGTGCCACAAGCCAGCATCCTCTGAGCGTCTGATGACCTAGTCCACCTATCTCTGTGAGCCCGTCTCTGCTTCCTCCTCAGGACCCTTTCTGGAAGAACACAGTTCTAGGATTCCGGAAGTTGACCCCCAGGGAGATGGACATGTTCCCTGATTATAGGTAAGATTCCTGTTGAGTAAAAGAAAGAAAGAAAAAGGAAAGGCTATGACTACTCCTAAGTATGGCAGAGAAGAGTTTACTGGTGAGACAAAGGAGAGAATAGCACAGATAGAGACATCCGGCGAAGTCCAGAGTGGACATGGCCAGAATGAGCTGGGTCCTGTGAAGACAGGGGGAAGGGGCCAGGTGCAGCGGCCAGGAGACCAAAGGTATAAAAGGGGAACCAAAATAGTTGGGTTATACAGAGAAGGGCAGGCTAGACCCCTGGGCTGAGAGTTCAGGGTACGGCCGGCAAGGGCAGGCTAGACCCCTGGGCTGAGAGTTCAGGGTACGGCCGGCCGGGTATGCTAGCCACACCCTGTAACAGGTAGTGACTGAGGGATGCTGGGAGAACCTGGAGGCCAGGTCTGCTTGCTATGACTTGGCCTCAGCCATTTGAACCAGGGTGCAAGACTTAACACCTGTCAAGGGCAAAGACACTGGAGCTGACTATTCAGACAGAGCTGTCTGGAAGGCAGAAAGAATGGGAGTCTCAAGCTCCCATCCCATCTCTGTCCTGCAGCCCCTGGTACTCTGTCCTTCTGATATCTAGCCCCTTCCTTAGGGTTCCAGGGGCACTGGGCTTTAGGATGAAACGTCAATCAGTTTTGCACACTAGACCTATGAAGAAAGGCTTGCTTTAGCTCATGAGGTATTTGCCATGGCAGTTCGTATCACAATCCAGCAATGAGAAGGGGCAATGGGGTCCCACAGTGGCCGTTGAAGGAAGCACCTGATGGTTTAAGAATCGTTTCCTAGGACTCACCTTCAAATTCCATCAGCCCTCCGCACTGCTACCTCAGAGACGGAGCCTGTGCATATGGCCTCTGAGGGACGTTCATCATTTAAACCATAGCCCTCCATGTTGCTAAACCACTCTCTCAGATGAGGGAATGGACCTTCAGAGAGCCCGAGTGACTTCCCAGGGCCACACAGCCATGTGACCAAGTTTAGCCTGTGCGCTCCTCACTTGACTCCATTCCCCAAACCTCACATCTACTTGGGTATCCCAGGATGCAATAGTTTGATAGGAAATTTCTCCTTGTGTTGAGCTGAACCCTCACTGTTACCCCACAAATGCCGCCTAGTGCATTTGTGCACTCTATCCATTTTGGGGACTCCGAATAACACCAAGCCAATCTTAAAGCAACAGATTCTGTTTTTTGCCCACTCTGACTCTAGTTACGGCTGGTTCAATACAAGCCTCCTTCTAGAGGGGAAGAGCTACCTACCATGGCTGACCGAGAGGTAAGACCTTAACCTTCCCTTGAGAAAGAAATGTCCCAGGGACCAAGCTGTGAAAGAGTAGTGGACGGGCAGTGGTGGTGCACACCTTTAATCTCAGCACTTGGGAGGCAGAGGCAGGGGGATTTCTGAGTTCAAGGCCAGCCTGGTCTACAGAGTGAGTTCCAGGACAGCCAGGGCTACACAGAGAAACCCTGTCTCGAAAAACAAAAAGAAAAAAAGAAAAAAAGAAAGAGTAGTGGACAAACTCCATGCTGAAGATCTTGGGGTGCTGCGTGGGAGCTGTCCCTGGTCCTGATCGCCATTGTGGGCTGAAACCAGGGTTCTGCATCCCGCAGAGCATGAACCCACTTGGCAGATTTCAGTTGCTGTACATCTTAGCAAACTTCCCTCAAGGCTCCATGCTCATAGGATAGTTTAAAATAGATTGAAATGCTCTGCTAGATCTGTTCACATTGTTTGCATAAGTTATCTTTAAAACGTTTCTCTCCTTTTCCCTAACTGCTCTTCTCAGCATCCCTAGAACAAGGTTAAGTGACACAACGTTATGATGATGTCCCTGTCTTTTTTTTAAAAAAAGATTTATTTATTTATTCATTCATTTGTTCATTTTATGTCTATGAGTGCACCAGAAGAGGGCATTGTGAGCCACTGGGAATTGAACTCGGACCTTCGGAAGAGCAGTCAGTGCTCTTAACCACTGAGCCATCTCTCCAGCCCCCACGATGTCCCTGTCTTACCACTGATGTTTTAATATGGCTCTTGTGTAACATTCCTCCTTAGCAAACATTAGCTTGGGGATCACATGCATTTATATGTTCCCTATATTTTATAAAGATTTTGAAAAACTCTGAAATGAATGGAGATGTTGTGGTCTGGGAAGACTTTTTAAAATATGACCCTCAGGATCCTATTCTGCATTTACTGAATTAGATCCCCCAGGGCAAGGGTCCAGATTTTTTTTCCTTTGTCTTTGTCTTTTTGAGATTACGTAGCCCTGGCTGGTGTGGAACTCACAGAGATCCACTATCCCTGCTTCCCAGGTGCTGGGATTAATGGAGACCCTCATGACTAGTAGGCCCAGAATTTTATGTCAATACATTCTCTGGGTGAGTGTAGTTATCGGGCAAACTCGGGAACTGTGTTGAATGAGACCTCTCCTGGGGAGACACATACGTGACTACTCACCCCACACAGGGAACCCACAATGGACTAAAGTGATTATTACATCGAAGTCCAACTTGGTGAGCCAATGAATTTATTGAGTTCGTAACAGAAGTATGGGTAAGGGGTCAGTTATAGGAGTTGAGATGATTCAGTGGCTGTTGCATCAAAAAGCCCAGCCCAATGCAGGTGTGAGTTGCAACCCGGGAGCTCCGGGCTCATCTCTACACAGTGGCACTACTCAGAGACTCTCCCCGGGCTGCTCAGCTGGCCGGAGTCTCCTCCCTCAGCCCGCCATTGCTTATTGCTTACATAACCTTGGGGAGGGACCCCGAGAATCTTGTGTGTTCCGGGACAAGCCAAGTTTGTTACTTTGTGTGTCTCAGGAGAGTCCCAGCTCCTTCCTAGCGAGAATGTTACAAACCGGAGGAAATTGTAACACAACAAACCATTGCCCTGATGTTTACTCCTCTTACCCTTGGGACATTGGGACCCCCTGACCAGTCCCTTTCCAGGTGTCCTATCATGATGAAATTACATAGTTACACCTTCCGATTGTTACACTTTCTAGTTCTTGTTTGTTTGTTTGGTTGGTTGGTTTTTGTTTTTTTGGTTTTTTTTCCGAGACAAGGTTTCTCTGTGTAGCCCTGGCTGTCCTGGAACTCACTCTGTAGACCAGGCTGGCCTCACACTTTCTAGTTCTTTTGATGGGTTTTCAGGCCCAGGATCAAAGCCAGGGCTTCATATCCCCTGGGAAGACATGCCACCATTGAGCCACATCTACATAGCCCTTCTCTGGGACACTGAAAGACAGGGATGGGTGTCCCCAGGCCCACTCTGCATCATGCTCTGACTAAGGTGCATATGGCATTGGCTCAGCTCTGCCTCCCTGCCCCCACCTCCCCTACAGTTTGATATAAACCAACACAGTGACAACAGACTGTAATGAGAGACAGAGCCTGGGCTTGTGTCCCAATCTCTTAATGGACAGCTCGCCCCATGACCTTCAGGAAGACCCTTCTCTCTCAGCTCAGTGATGGGCTAGGGCCACCAGAGAGGACCTTGTTTTCAAAGAGGTATTTTTCAGACCAGTGGCCCAGCCAGAGCTCACAAACTGAAAGACTTCACAGGGGCATCAAGTGTAGCTAATGTCCACAGGAATGTCCCCTGTGCTCTCTAGGAGGGATGTGACAGAGAAGTGAATTCGGGGGGGGGGGGTTTTGATGTGTCTCCTCATCCCAGGTTAACTGAGAGGGGAGTGAAGCTCATCCATCGGAAGGTGGAGTCTCTCGAAGAGGTGAGTGGTGGGGGTGGGGTGGGGTGAGGGAATAGAAGAGGGAGGAAGGAAGACACTTCCTGCTGCTGGGTGGGAGACCCCCTTCTTAGACTCTCGCCCCCCCCCCCCCCCCTGTCCCAGGCTCTAACCCCAGGACTTGGGCATTCTGATGAAGGTGTCTGCCTTGATATTGGTGGTAAGAAGCGAAGTCTCGGTGGCCAGAGGGACTGGTTCTATCTGCCCTAGACATGTTTCAGAGTCAGGGACGCCTCATCCTGGAGTCAGCTGTACTCCAGTCCCCAGTCTAGACCCTTCCATGTTTCCATGACATCTGGGCTGATCTTTCTGCAACATCCAGGCACTCAGTTCAGACCTCAGGCACACCATCAGCACACGGTGATGAGCTGAGGGCTACTCCATCCTGACAGCTCAGCTCTGTGATTTCACTTAGTCCCAGCATGCAGAACAATGCTTGGCACAGGGAAAGTACAGCGTGTCCAGCTGCTGGTACTGAGCTCCTTGGAGTTGGGGCTGGCCCTGATGGACACCTAGGGCCTGTGGTTGATTCTGAGACAGTTCTCCTCCGTGGCTCTAAGACAGCATACACTTAGCAATGTATGTATCCATGAAGGCCTTGAGGGAATCACCAGGGATGGGCTGCAAGTATGGGGGTGCTTCCTGTGTCTGATTTGACAAGTACTCTGGCCACAGGCAGAGTTGAACCAAGTGTCCTGGCAGAGAGAAGGCAAAAGTATAGGCGAAAAAGGGGTCTCATGGAGGGCGGTGCCACCTTGGTTTGATGTGAACTTTTCTTTAAGGTTTCAGAAAAGTTCGAGGCCATGGTACTTCTATCCAGCAACCTCTCCTCAGGGTCACACAGCATCCTTACAGTAGCCTGTGGACATTATTGGCTTTGCTAGAAAACCATTGTGAGCCGGGTGGCAGTGGTGCACGCCTTTAATCCCAGTGCTTAGGAGGCAGAGGCAGGGGGATTTCTGAGTTTGAGGCCAGATTGGTCTACAGAGTGAGTTCCATGAGGGCTATACAGAGAAACTTCTCAAAAAAAACAAAATAGAAGAGGAGGAGGAGGAGAAGGGGGAGGGGAGGGGGAGGGAGAAGGAGAATATTGTCAAATGAGAGCAGCTGAGCCTCAGGAGCTAAAAGGACATTTCTGTGGTCAGAAACTGAGTGAAAGTCAGTGGGGAGATTTGGAGCCAGGATCACTGGATTCACACCGGCACACCTCACCCCAGTTCCCCAGGGAGCACACAGCTGTGATGTAAGAGGGCTGGAGGAAGGAGGAGAGAGGGCACAGCACAGTCCTCGCCCCTTCCTGTCACTGATTTGTTCTTTCGGCCAGGTGGCAAGAGGAGGCGTGGATGTGATTATCAACTGCACCGGGGTGTGGGCCGGGGCTCTGCAAGCAGACGCCTCTCTGCAGCCAGGCCGGGGCCAGATCATCCAGGTGAGGAGATGCTGTGGTCTGGAGAGCTTGCCCTGTCAGCTCCCACCACTCCAAAGCTGGCGCAGGGTCCATGTTGATGGAGTGACTGCAGACTTTGAGGAAGTGATTTATTGAGAGATAAGGATCAGTCTACTCCCTGCAGTGCTGTTTTGGAATTTTGTGCAAAGTGAACGTAGAGACCTTTTCCCAAGGTAGAAGCCATAGGGCAGCCCTGAGTTAAAACAAAAGACCCAGCAAACCTTTATGAGGTGCTTATCAAGGGCCAGGTGAGTGCCCAAGCACTTTTTCTGAGTTGATCAGTTAGTCTGTAGCACAGCCCTTTGAATGGTCCTATCATATCACACCACCAGGGATCGGGGGAGCTGTCAGGTGACCCTCCCAAAGTCCTGGGTCAGAGGGGTCACGAGAGGGCTGAGCACTGAGGGAAGGGAAAACCACAGTCCTTGACCTCACTCCCTGACAAGATGCATCTGTCTTGACTAACAGGTGGAGGCCCCTTGGATTAAACACTTCATCCTCACCCATGACCACAACCTTGGCATCTACAACTCCCCGTACATCATCCCAGGGTAAAACTCTGACTGATCTAAGGTCATAGAAGGGGTGACTTCATGGTGTCATGACATCCCATCCACCCGGCTGGTAGTTTTCTTCCAGGGATTTTTTTTTTTTTTTTTTTTCGAGACAGGGTTTCTCTGTGTAGCCCTGGCTGTCCTGGAACTCACTCTGTAGACCAGGCTGGCCTCGAACTCAGAAATCCCCCTGCCTCTGCCTCCCGAGTGCTGGGATTAAAGGCATGCGCCACCACAGCCCAGCTGATGCCCAGGGTTTTATAAATAATCTTAGGCAATGAAATCCCTGGGATGGTGGGATTCAGTCTTTTACCTTGGACATTCCTTCTGGTAGCAGAGGTGGTAAGGCCAGGACATAGGTCCTGGATACACAGGCAGTGACATCAGAAGTGGTTGCAATGTTGGCAGAGGGCGCCAGAGAGCAATTGGGTTTTCGTTGCTCATAATGATGGTGGTGGCAGCAGTGTCAGTGACAGTGGGCTATTGAATGGCATCATCCTGGCACTGTCACAAGGTTGTCGGTGGGGAAGGATAGTCCTGAAGGGGCTGTGGACAGGCACAGGGGTGTTTGAGTACAAAGTCAAGGAGATCAACTCATGATGGTGGTGGAGGTGGGAACTGCATCCTCTGTTGATGAAGACCGATCATGTTTCTATCATGGCAGAGATGATGGCTTCAGAGCAGATGGTGGGTGGTGTGGCGGTGTGCTGGCTGCCTTGGTGGTGATTTTACTGGCGTGGTAAAAATGATAATGTCATAGTGATGCTGTTTTGGTGGTAGAAACAGCGACAGAGTTGGTGTCAATGACATTGCTGGTGTTGATGGTGGTGCTGGTGATGCTGGGGATGGTGGTGCTGGGGATGGTGGCACAGGGGGTTGAGGGAGACCACAATGGCAGTAGGGGGGTATGGGGGGACGTTTAGCAGGGGCGACAATTCGGACAGGAGTGGGTGACTCAGAGGATGCGATAGTGAGGGAGAAGGAGAGGAGAGACGCCTCTGCCTGCCGGACTTAGTTTTTCTTAGATCTCTTTGTTGTTATAAGTTCCAAGACAGTTACGCTCGGAGGGGTATTTCAGCTGGGGAACTGGAGCGAGTTAAACAGCGTCCATGACCACCGTACCATTTGGAAGAGCTGCTGTAAGCTGGAGCCCACCCTGAAGGTGAGGGGGGGTGCTGTCAGCCAGGCAGCTCCGTCCTGGTGGGAAGATACCTCTGTGGGGGTAAGTGGGCCACTTATCCCCAGAGAGACTAGGTATGTGGTACACAGTACCCAGACTGGGACACACAGTACACAGCACACTGCAGACTGCGACAGTGCTTTGGAAAGTCCTTGCTGTGCACTAATGCCACCTCTCTGGCCCTTCTGAGAATGTCCCTCATAGGGTGGCCTCTTAGCATGTCTTCACAGAGAGCAGGTGTTCTTGCAGATAAGTCTCCGTTTTCACATCTGCCTGACCGCGGCCGTGGTGACAAGAGCAGTGGGAAATGGGGTCGCAGTCAGTGGTGACAGACTGCAGGGCTGGTGATGGTAACACCAGGACAGTGACTGGTGGTGGCACCCGTCATTGCCACAGATGAACTAGCATGTGGTGGCAGACGGTAAAAGACATGGCCCAGGGAGTAAAGGCTTGCTGCACAGCAGTTAGGACCTGGGTTGGGATCCCAGAACTCAGGTAAAGGCAGATACAGCAGCACACGTCTGTAATCCCTGAGCACGTATGGTGCCGTGGAAGGTGGAGACCAGGACTCCTCAGACTTGTACTCGAGCCAGCCCAGCACACACAATAGTGAACAGAGTTTGTTTCAAACAAGGCGGAAGGTGAGGACCGATACCTAAGGTGGCCCCTGACCTCCATATGCACACTGTAGAGAGCATGCAACCGCACCTGCACATGCCCACCCACATGCATATACACTCACGCACGTATACACTTATACACACTCACACAGACCCACACATACACACACTCACACAGAAAACACATACATCTACACTTACACACACTCACATTTATACTTACACACACATTTACACACATACAGATTCATACACACATTTACATTCACACATACACACACTCAACTCACACACACACAGGCACACTCACACTGTGGGATGTGTGTGACTGATAACTTGTGATTAAACACTGTGGCGAAGAGCCAAGGGGGCAGCCACGAGATTCTGAAAGCTAACTCACAGCTGCCTAGAACGTCAGCCAGGACACAGTCTAGATAAAGTCGACAGCACTTTTTTTTTTTTCCAGAATGCAAGAATTGTGGGTGAACTCACTGGCTTCCGGCCAGTCCGGCCTCAGGTCCGGCTAGAAAGAGAACAGCTTCGTTTTGGATCTTCAAGTGCGGAGGTGTGTTGTGTCAAGGGCAGTGTTGTCCACCCTAGCTCCAGGAACAACCTGGCCATTCCCAGGGAAAAGTCACATCGGCTGAGATCAGGGTCAGAGGTGGACACCCTCTCCCCCTCCCCCACCATCCCCTCTCCCTGTTCCCTCCTCCCCCTTAAATGGGAACCCAGAGACAGAGACTTGAGATGGGAAAGGACTGAGAAGAGAGACATGGTACTTTACGTCAGATGGTAGGGCAAACTCATGACCTTTCGGAGTTTACTCTGAAGCCCTTTGGATAGGAACAGTTTTCTCTGTCCTGAGGGAAAAACCAGGACCTCCATTGGTGGTGTTACCTGTGTAAGCCAGACCACTGATGAGGGGCCGGGCTCTGGTGTGACTTGAGCTTGACCTCAGAGACGTTACCCTTCTGGAGGGGCTCCTCTGGGTCCCCTCCCCAAGAGTGTGAGGGACCCTTGTACCAAGGTTAGCTTTCTCCTCTTATCTCAGATAGGGGTGCACAGAGGGCATGTGTGTGTGTGTGTGTGTGTGTGTGTACAAATGATTGTGCACATGTGTGGAGGAGCCGTGTACTTCTCTACAAAGCCGAGTGTGTGGAAGTGTGGCAGTGGACCGCTCTGACGGCAAGGTGTCATGGCCCTGCATTTCCTGTGCTGATGGGTGAAGCATCCTTACCTTTTAAGCAGAGTGTAGGGACTCATCCTACACCTCCTCACACAGTTCCCTTTAAGCCACGCCCGGGTAAGGCATTGATGGAGCTCAGGGCATCCGCTTTACCCGAGGCTCTTAGAAGGTTCTTGGACTTCCGGTGTCACGAAGCTTTCCCGACCCCTCCCTGAGGTCCCTCCCGCACCTGGCCACTTGTCTCTCTTGCTTCTCCCAGGTCATCCACAACTATGGTCACGGAGGTTACGGGCTCACAATCCACTGGGGTTGCGCAATGGAGGCGGCCAACCTCTTCGGGAAAATTCTAGAAGAAAAGAAGTTGTCCAGGATGCCCCCATCCCACCTCTGAGGACTCTAGTGACCACCACTTGCCCCAAGACGGCACCCCAACCCCTCCAGCCAGCTGATAGGCTCCTTGATGATTCCCTCTCCCAATGCCCCACCCCCGCCCCACCCCCGCTCTACCCCCAGCCCCAGCTCCACCCCCACCGCTGGTTTCCTCTGGCAAAGGCATGAAGGGAGGAAATCCTGCTGCTCCCTCTACTCTGCCTGGTCCTCGCAGTAAAGTGATGCTGGCTGGTCCTAACCAAGGCTGGTAGTACTGGGTGGCAGGGTCTGTGCTCAGTCCTATAAGGAGTGGTCTGGAGTCTTTTGCTTAGAACTCTGATGAATGATCCAGAACATAGTCTATGTCTATCTGTTGTGATGGGAGGGGGGAGGAGGAGGAGGAGGAGGAGGAGGAGGAGGAGGAGGAGGAGGAGGAGGATCAAGAGGGAAAAGAGGAGGAGAAGGATCAGGAGGGAAAAGAGGAGGAGGAAGAGGAGGAGGGGGATCAGGAGGGAAACGAGGAGGAGACTCCCTCCTGGCACTCCGCTGGTCAACATTATTAAAACACTGGATACGAAAACTCTCTTCAGGATTGATCCTGAGACATACCTTCCTCTCATTCTCACTTCTCAAGACCACAGTGGTCTTGAGGAGACTTGATCTAGCTTGTGTGTGTGTGAGGGGAGGGGGAGGGAGGGAGGGTATGGCTCAGGACCTGGAGCAGGCTAGGTGAGTGCTCTACCAGCAGCTGAGTGGAACCCTGTCTTCTTGAGACCTGAAATCAGAGAAGCATATCACCTTGGGCACAGTGAATGTCTTCTTTTTAGTCTTTGTTAATGCGTTGTGTCTCTGTGTGTGAGTCAGAGGACAACCCATAGAAGTCAGCTTTCTCCTTCCTTGTGGGTTCCCGGGCTCGAACCCAGGTCATCAGGCTTGACAGCAAGCGCCTTACCCACGGAGTCAGCTTACCATTCCACCGATGTTTTCTGAAATCCTTTCTCATGTGTAGAGAAACAGACAGCATTCCCACCAGTAAACAGGAGGTTCTGTTACAAGGCTGCTTAGACTTAGGTCTCAGCCCTATTGCTTGGTTTCTGAGGTGAGGCAGCTTTGTGGCCATCCTTGGGCCACTTGAAAATACTGATTAAAAAAAAAACCTATTTATTTAAGGTGTGTGTGTGTGTGTGTGTGTGTGTGTGTGTGGTGTGAGTGTGTGTAGGGATCTTGAGTCAGGGTTCCTATATAGCCAAGGTTGGCCTTGAACTCATGAACTTTCTGCCTTTGCTTCTGCTTCTCAGGAACTAGTGTGTGGAATCGTGCCGAAATCTCTCTCTCTCTGTCTCTGTATGTCTGCCCTCTGTGCGCATGCGAGTGCATGTGTGTGTGTGTGTGTGTGTCTTTCTCTGTCTGTCTCTGTGTCTGTCTGTCTGTCTGTTTCTTTTTCTCCCTTTGTCTCTCTCTGCACATACAAGAGACAGAGAGAGAGAGAGAGTTTCATTTTTGCGGGTGTCTCATGAGCCTGGCCTGAAACTCACTATATCTGAAGATAACCTTGAACTTCAGACACTCCGACTTCCACCTCCCAAGTACTAACTAGGGCTACAGGTGTGTACTTAACTTTGAACTGTAAAATGCTTTGAGAGTTCATTTTTCTCTCTTGGGTAGAAATTACAGCCCTCTTCATGTAGCCGCTGGAGAACACGCCTGCTACCCCACCCCTC
>JADRCH010000262.1:447899-500620 GCA_019843965.1 Rhynchomys soricoides
TCTGTCTCAAATTGGGGCTAGCCTGGGCTACACTGTGAAAGTCTGTCTCAAATATCAACAACAGCAATAATAACAACAACAACAATAATAACAACAACAATGTGGCTGTCAGAACGGGGGTGGGGGTAGATGCCAAACTGTCCTGATAAAGAAGAGGCCGCTGTATCTTCATCCCATTAACGGAGTTGTCTCCACCGAACTCAAGGTCCCGGATGCTGCCTGCCAGCTGGGCCACCGCACCTCATAGAGAGAGGTCACTGTGTCACATCCTTGGATGGAACAAGTTATCTGACTTTCAAGTGAGCTGCCACTACTACACCGTGACCAGTGACCAGATTTAAGCCCCACAATGTCCGTCACCAACGTTTTAATAAGAGATGAATGCACAACGCACATTTGGCTTTCTTGCAATGTGTCCATTGAACAGCGGCCAGTTTCCTCCGGCCTTTAGTGGGGCCTGACAGTCTCCTTCCTCCCCCTTCATGTTTCCTTCCTGAATCCCAGAAGGCGGCTCGTGTGTCTCAGAATCCAGGAGTACACGTGGACTGCCTCCAGACCTACCTACCTCTGGTCCTTCCTCCTGAGGCCATAACAATGGCCTCCTCTCTTCCTCTGACATGGGCTTTCCTGATCCTTGTGCCAGGACATCCTCCTAGGACCTGCCTCTGTAGGGCCAGCACTGCCCTTGACAGACAAGCATGAGAGAAAGCAGAGGCAGACCCAGAAAGGGCAACAGGTCCCTGGTCCCAAGACTTAGTGGGCCTGTACTTGGTGCTTTGCCCTGGAGACCCCTCAGCCCATGCCGCCACCTACACACAGCAAAGTCTGGTGGTCACCTGAGTAAACCAGGACTCACCCTCCTGTCTGGCTGAGCAGGGAGCCAAGGAGAGAGAGCCCAGAAAGGCCTTAACTGCCTCAGGAGTGACTCTGGCTTCGGTTTGGGGCGTAAGTCTCCCCTCTGCTAGACCCCACTCTACAGTTTCCAAGTCAGGGAATGGGTTAATAACTTTCTGAGCCAGTCGCCTGGTGGGTATCTAGCTCTCCCCAGAAATATAAGAGGATCCTCTTGCAGCCAGAGACAGAGACTCCAAGAAGGGGCCAATGGGGGCTACTTGGCTCAAATTCAAATTTACATCCATCAGCCAGTTTCGCCCGGGAGAGGCATCTAGAGGGGCCCAGCCTAGGAAGCAGTGTGTGTGTGTGTGTGGGGGGGGGTGTCTCAGACTCCAGAAAAGCTGCTCCAGCCAGACACCAGCTCGCCTTAATCTCAGAGAATTCCTGAGGCCAGGGTGCAGGAGAAACATTGTGGACAAAATGGCCCGTGTCACAGGGGCCTGGGCTGAGACTGTATCTATAGAGATCTTTGGGCAGTTGGCTCCCTAAGGGTATGACTGGCAACCATGTGACATCTGCTCAGCTGGCCCTGATCACCCTGGGACCCACCCACATTAGCATCTTCCCCATGCAGATCCTCGGTGATGTACAAACCTTCCCCCACCACGGAGAACCCCCTGGAGTGAATGCCGACCCATCTTCCTGGGGTGGGTGACCCCCGATGAACATGGCCAAACACAGTGAAGATACAAAACCCTGTCGGTCCACATTGCCCTCTCGGGAAAGTTCTTGATGTCGGCAGTGACCGTAAGTGGCCCAGCTGGGCTCTGCCAGCTCCCTGGGCTCCAAGCCTCAAAGACCAGCTCAGCTCCCAGGGGTCACTACTCCTGAGAGCCAGAGTTCGACCTGGGGACACCTGCACTGTTTGTCCCTCGGCCAACCATCTCCTGGCCCCATTCCCGGTGGCTGGACTCCTGCAGTGCTCGGCCTTTGGTCTCGATGGGCAGAAAGCAGGAGGCCAAGGCAGCCAGGAGGCAGCAGCCACTGTAGACAGCCAGGGTCAGGTACACGGAAGATTCCAGCATCACCTATGGGAGGAGGAGAATGCAAGGAGATAAGAATGGCTTCTCAGAGCTGTGGGCAGGACGTATGGCTGACAGCAAGTGGAGCGCTTCACCTCTGCAAGCATACTTCCGTATCCTTGCTCTAAGAGGCAGAAGTAGGGAGGATTGCTTGAGTTCAAGAACAGCCTGGGCTACAGCGTAAGGCCCATCAGACTTAAGATTCTGCACACTGCCAGGCACAGTGGGTGCCCATCACCCCAGCACTCCAGGGCAAGAGGATCCCAAGTCCAAGTTCTCACCAAACATATAGTAAGAGCCTGTGCCAAAAAACCCAAACTGACCAAACAAGAATCTAAAGTCATTGCTATGGTCTGGCCTGTGCCAAACTCCCTGTCTGATGACAAATGTCAGACCACAGACAGAGCAGAGCTCTGTGCTCTGTCCCCGAGGAACTGGCATAGAGTGAAGACATTCTAAAGAGACACATGCTGTCCCCCGTTGGCTATCAGACTATTTTGAGGCAACGGTCCCCCAGAACTGGGAATTGGGGTTTTGTCCCAGAAGGAGGAGGAGGCTGGAGCCTGGTTCGGGTCAGAAGGAGCCTGTGTTCTGGGAAGAGGTGTCAAAGTTCTGAGGACTTACAGACCACCTATCAGCTGGTGCCGATGGGGAGGACCACAGGTGACCAGGACCACCGAACCGTGTCAATCTCTTGTCCTTTGCTCAAACCTAAATCTCACATCAGGACCTCAATGGTGGACTTGGGGGGTGTCACTGGACGCCTTTATTGGTTTCTCTCCCCAGCGTGGCCGTGGTGAATGCATCTCTGATTTTCGTCTCTCTCCCTCTTTTTAGTCGGTACACTGAGGACCGCTCTGTTAGGCTCTGCAGGATCCAGTCTTTGGCCCTGACAACTCTGGTGACATTAGAGGTGGCATAGAAGGGACAGCAATGCAGATATGGATGGCGGCACCCCAATTTGTTAAACCACCCAGAACGGGTAAATCTGCACAGAGAGCAGATCGGTGTGTACTAGGGGTGGGGGCGACCCCTAATGGATAGAGGGACTTGGAGTACAGTAATGAGAACACTTTGGAAGTAGACAAAGTGGGGTGCACAGCATTGTGAGTGTGTGATTTGTTAGAACACAGCCCCTTCAGGTGCTGTTGGAAGACCCTCGGAGACCCTGGGCCACACCTCTGCAGTTTCTTCCCCCGCCCCCATCCCTGTGGGTGCAAAGAGCTGACAGACCACATTCAGCTGCTTCAAGAGATTTTTAGCTCCTGTAGGCTTCCCCCCTCCTGGCTCTCAGAGAGTCCAACCCACACCTCCTCCTGGGAATCTGGGCAACCCAACTTCAGACACACAGAGCTCATATTAACTAAGCCTACTTCCTTACAGCCCAGGACCTCCTCCCTTGGAGACCGTGAAGGCTGGAGACCTAGCTTTATCTGGCAGGACTGAAGCCTCTTGCCGAAGACTCTCCCTGTGCTGTGTAGTCTGTCTGCCTGCAGAGTCAATAAGGCCACTGGGCCTTTCCTTAGAGTCTACATGCTTCTCTTCTTCCACCCCAGAAACCTAACATTGTTGTCCTAATCTCTCTCTCTCTCTCTCTCTCTCTCTCTCTGTGTGTGTGTGTGTTGGCTCCCTCCTTCTGCCTTGTGGGTTCCCAGGTATCAAACACAAGTCATCAGACCTGACAGTGTCTCCACCTGCATAGCCATCTTGTCAACCCAAACCTTTAAGGCAATTACGTTTAATAACTCAACCTACTCCTTTAAAAACGATAAAAGCAAAAACACTGGATACTTAGACCTAAACATGGCCGGGAATGTTTTGCACACAGAGTTACCAACCTTGGTAACTCACCCAAACTGGTGTGTCTTGTTTGGTTTTTGGGGCCATAGCTCACAGTTATCTTAGCCCTGAACTGTGCTCTGAAGCCTACTTCTCACTTCAACCTCCCCAAACTAGCTGGGACTGCCCACCTCTGCTACCACACCCAGCGTATGCAAATTAGTCTGGGTTGAATCTTCTGGTACCTTAACGGCTTTCTGAGCAGGGAAGACCTGAAATTTAATCCAGGCTTGTCCCTGCCTGATGGCCTTGGGCCTTTTATCCTTCTGAGACTCTTCCCTCCAGGGACCAGTTGCTGGGAAATGACGTCTGGTCTATAGTCACAGCCAACTCCTACCTGGGTCTGTACTTGGGGCAACACTTGCCTGAGCTATGAATGGAGTAATGAGAGCGCCCACTCTCGCCATGCCGCTGCAGGTGCCCAGGCCCAGTGCTCTCGTCGCCGTGGGATACACCTGGAATGTCAGGGTGTTAGCCAGAGGTCATGGGAAACACAGGAACTCCATACCCCTTCCCACCCAGTACTGATGGGGGTAACAACCGTGGGCAGGATGGGAGACCTGCAAAGGAGCTAGGAGGTTCCCCCAAGGCAGACAGCATGAGGTTGGCTGTGGGCAGGAGCCTGTTTACTAGTCAGTTTTCGCTGCTGGGAGGTATTCCACAATTGGAATTTTCTGGTTAACAGTGGTGGGGGAGGGGCTTGCCTGGCCCGGTTGGACCCTGGGTTCTACCCCAGTATAACAGAAAAAACTATGCAAACAGTTCAATAGTGATGTATGGACACCATGTATGATACACATCACATATTTAGTTACTGATGTATATAATTGCCTAGCATATGATTGGTACTCAATACAAAATAAATAAAGGGATTAGTGCTCTACAGTTCTGGTTTTGGTTTGGCTTTTTCCCTGCTGGAGAACTTAAGGCACTCCAAGCCAAATTTGGCAATGACTCTTTCTGGCAGGTGCTGGGACCTGTGCTTACTTCAGCCGCACCTAAGGCACCTTCTGCTCCTCCCGAGCTAAAGGACGTGGGGCACAGAAGGGCACACTAGACTTCCATATGTGCTGCTTTGAGCAACTTTGTATGCTGAGTGCGTGCATGCGTGCGTGCACTTAGTGGCCAAAAGAGGGTGCCAGAGCCTCTGGAGCCGGAGTTATGTGCAATTGTGAGCCGTCTAAAGTGGCTGCTGGGAACCAAACTCTGTGTGTGCTCGTAACCACTGAGCCATCTCTCCAGCTCCTAGTCTGGGTTCTCAAAAGCTACACAGAAACCTACCACTTGGCTGGGTCATCATCGATTTAATTTGTTCTTCATGCTCACCAATACCTGAGGTTTTGCCAGGCTCAGAAAAAATAAGTTTTGGGTTTGGTTTTTGGTTTTTGGTTTTTCAGTACTGGGGGTCAAATCTAGGGCATTGAGCAAGAAAGGCAAATACTTTGGCACTGAGCTACATGCTCAGCTTGCAAAGCCCGCGGAGGGTTGTCTCCAGGAAGGTAGGATTCAAGCAGCCCTGAACCCCGTTCACTTTAGCTCTACGCTGTTAGGTAACCTCTGGGATTCTTATACTGTGCTTAAAACTTGTATGAGCAGGAAAAAAAAGACTGATTGCAACATAAGTAAAATAAATGAGGGACCATGGGTGCCCGGACCTAAGAACCATTGAAATTCTGGGCAGACAGCATCCTCACCCCCCACTCCCTAAGCCCCACCCCCATTCCACGCCCCCCCACGCCCCGCCTCCTCCCCACCCCCCCAGGCTCCTCTCCTACCTCAGGCGTGTAAACATAGGCTGCTTGGAAGCCTCCAGAAATAAACGCTCTCGCAATGAACAGTAAGAGGGTTAGCACATTTCTGGGGAGGAGAAAACAGCAGGAGAGAGGGGGGGGTTGTTTTGTGTCTAATTCTCTCTGTGCCATCCCACCTACCCAGGAAGAATTGACACCTGAGTCCACAGAGGTCTCCCGCCAAGAACCCAGCACATCTGCACAGACGCACCCCCAAGGGCTGCTACCTGCTGACAGACTGAATGCCTGTGGTACACAGCTGAGGTGAGAGTGGGGGGAACGTGGTCTGAACGACTGAAGTCCCCGGATGAACCTCAGCCATAGAGCAAACGTGTGAAGCCTTGGGTTCTAGCAGGACTGTATTTGGCATTTTCAAACCATCCCAGATCCCCAACCCTTAGCTCTACTGTTCCTCTCGATAACCCAGAACACCAACTTTCATATCTAAGTTCCATCTCTGACCCCACCAGTGGCCCTCTGATTCCCTATTGGGATTGGTCTGGAGCCCTCGGTGGTCAGATGTATATTCAGGGGCTCTTAGGAGTTGGAGAAGGAGAGAAATGAGTCTTCAGTATAGGTTCTGTTTGAAACAAGGTATCTTTCCATCAAACAAATCACCTTTAACACAGCTTCGGTAGCCACTTGTTATACTTTGGAATTCTTATATTGAGCTTGAAGCTTGTGTGGGCAAGCCCATATATTCAAATGCTTGGTCATTAAGGAGTGGCACTACTTGAGAAGGATTAGGAGGTGTGGCCTTGATTTCAAAAGTGCAGGCAAGGCCCAGTCTTGTTTTCTCTTCCTGTTGCCAGCAGATGGGATGTAGAACTCTCAGCTCCTCCTGCACCATGCCTGCCTGCCTGCCGCCATGCTTCCTGCCATGATGATAATGGACTAAACCTCTGAAACTGTAAGCCAGCCCCAATTAAATGTTAACTCTAAACTTGAGGTTCTTAGAGATAACAAAGACAATGGTCCCTTGCTGCCCTGGCTGAGACTTTGACCTTCAGCCTGCCGCTTCAGCCTGCAGGTCTGGCCCATCACGAGGTGCCATGAGCCTAATTTAGTCCTGGTGAAGGTCTGGGGGTCCTCCTGACACCCACCTTCCAATACAGATGAACAGCAGGAGGCTGCAGAAGGAGAAGATGATAAAGCACAGAGCCATGGTCTTCTTGCGGCCCAGGCGGTCGATGGCCCACAGAGTCACAAGGACACCTGCCAGGAGAGCAAGCAGGACAAGGTAGGCAGCTTCATTTTTTTTTTTTTTTTTTGTTTTTCGAGACAGGGTTTCTCTGTGTAACCTTGGCTATCCTGGAACTTACTCTGTAGAGCAGGCTGGTCTCAGACTCATAGAGATCCACCAGCCTCTGCCTCCTGTGTGCTGGGATTAAAGGCGAGCGCCACCACTGCCTGGTTTCCCAATTAAAAGTACTAAGCCGTGCTGCCTCTGTGGAGATAGGCTGCACCCTTTTGCTATGCCCATACATAGATGAAGAAACCGAGGCTCAGAGACCAGCTCCGGGTTATATGGCAAATTAGTATTTAATAAGAGGACATACAGAGATCCAACTAGGCGTGAGTCCCGGCCGGGGCGTTCTGCTGCCTGGTTGCAGCAGATGTCATCCTTGAGGCTCCCGTCAATGCCTGTATCAGTTGCCTCTTAACCCATGGCCATTTCCCTTAGAGACCTGAAACAGTGCACACTTGTCTCCTGGTCGCTGTGAATCTGAGACCTGGGGGTGGCTTCTTCCCAGGTCCCCCGTTCACCGAATCCCACACAGATGCAGCAGACATTTGGCCCAGAGTCTGCCATAACGTCCGAAAGCTAAGCTGGGCCAGAACCTGGAACTCTTGGATTCGCTGGGCTGGTCCACTCTCAGGGCCAGAGGATGACATGGGGTGGATCATTAAGAACAACTGAGGTTGGCCAGTGGTGGCGCACACCTTTAATCCCAGCACTCGGGAGGCAGAGGCAGGTGGATTTCTGAGTTCAAGGCCAGCCTGGTCTACAGAGTGAGTTCCAGGACAGCCAGGGCTACACAGAGAAACCCTGTCTGGAAAAACCAAAACCTTAACTAATTAATTAATTAAAAACCTTCACGCTGATGCTCTCTCTCCCTAGCGTTACTGAAGGAGATGGTTGTTTTAGAATGGCTGTGGGTGTGGGGCACAGTTCTAAGCTCTGCCAGCAACTGGGACATTCGGTGTCTTAGGCAAACTCTTACATGGCTCTGGACAGGGATATAAGTTCAAGGTGTGGTCTGGAGGTTACCCAGGCAAGATGGTGTATGAGGACTCTGCAGACTGCTCCGCTTTGGCTGAGCAGAGTATAGTGAGCGCGGGAAAATGGGAAGCGGGAGGAGCCAAAGTGATGCTGGGCCACCTTTCCTTCCCTTTAATAGCGTCAGTTCAGCGGGGGATCTGAAATTGTCCTTCTTGGATGGGGAGGGAGGGAGGAGGAGGCAGGGAGAAGGCAGGGAGGAGGGAGAGGGAGGGAGGGAGGGAGGGGGGCATTTTCCAGTGCATCTGGTGACTGGGGAGGGTCCTCCACCACGGCTCCATCTCTGTACAACGCCTCAGCTGCTCTTTTGTTCCAGGCTGCCACTTCAGAATTGTTTATGCAGCAGCTTTTGAGAGCAAGGACTTTGTCCCCTCTGGAGCAATGACAGAGGACCTGGCAGCCAGTTATAAAGTCCCGTGTTTCTTAAGCTTGAGGTTCCTCGGTACGGTGGTTTGGACATGGTTTAAGGGCGCGCCCCTAGGAATCATGTGCTGGGAGCTTGGACCTCAGTGTAGTGATGTCAAGATGGATGGTAGCTATGGCCCCTGTCTCTCTGGCTTCTTGTCTCTCCTTCCATGGGCCTCTCTGCTGTGTTACCTTCCACTAGGACGTACTAGCCAGAGCCAGCTTCAGAACTGCCCACTAAATCCACTTCTTTCTAAAGTACTTAACCTCAGGCATTTTGTTACAGTAACAGGGAAGAGTCCCCCACCACACACACAGATCTTCCAGCTGGGTCTTCCTTATCATCGGTGCTGACTGGGGTACTGGGACCTGACATTATTATGACCTTTGCTACAGCTACAGCTGCAGTAAGGTTCTGTACACTGAATCAGTCTTGCAACTGCGTTGCTGCTTGCTGCCACAGCCCAGGAGTCTTGCTCTTTTAACAGAATGCTTGACCCTGACTGGTTAGCCTGCATGAAGGGTCCTACCCTGAGGCCTCCACTGTTTTTTTGTGACGTGTAGCAAAGGGAGGTTATTTATTTTGAATCCTGAACAGATGGCAGGTTTCTCTGCCCCAGCCTCACCTGGGAACTCAGACAGGGTGGTCCACAGCAGGTCCATGTAATCCTCTTTGCTCAGGTATTCACAGGCCAAGCTGCACTTGGCTTCCACTGCCTTCTTCCGGCTGGAGACTAGGGTGGGGAGAGGGGGGACGGAATGGTTGGTCACACAGTTCTGCACCTGCAGTTTCCTGCATGCTCCCTTCTTGCCTGTGAACAGTGGGCTGGTAACCAACTGTAAAAGATTCCAGTCTCCAGGGCTTGAGGGTTGCGATGCTGTGGTTTGGCACTGGGACACCACAGAAGGAGCAGGGGAAACAGAGGGGCTCAGGAGGGAGCCCCGAGCAGAAGACAGAGCACTAGCTTGACCTCTCTGAACCCTGCTTCTGCCCACTAGTGAATTTTTATGCATTTTCTCCTATTTTGAGGCAGGCTGTGTCAGCGCAGAGCAGAGGCAGACTGCCTGGCGGCTAATGCAATCCCAGGGCTGTGTTACATCAGACCCCCCCTCCCCCCCAGCTAACACAGGCAGGATGCACTAAGGTGACTACTGATTTCTGTCACATGATAATGAGCTGACTCTATAATTAGCACCCCCAAACTGCCTGCTCCTACCACCTCATGAAGTGTCCAGGGAAACCCCATAGAAAGACGGCGAAGATATTAAAGCCTCTTCCAGAAAGAGTGGAAACAGGGTCCTGGGATTCTTACCCTTCCCTCCCTGGATCTCAACTCCCCGACTAATCCTCCCCACTAAAGGAGACCCATAAAATGAGAATCCAGAAATCCACCTGTGTGGCTGTGGCGCTCTGTCTCGAGAACCCACACCCACTCTGGGGTAATGTGCCTGTGTCTCTAATGTATTTCAACTTAGCACATCCAACGGAATCATCCTGGAATACCTCACACTACCAAGATCCGGGCTTCACCAGGCCTCTGAAAAGGGCTCTGGGCTGCTGCCCGCAACCCCAGGACACTGGACCCCCACTCTTTACCCCAGGAAATCTCTAGTTGGATGAAGGGGACATTTCCCTACAACTGGTGCATTAAAAAGTATTTACACGCATGCACACACATGTACCTCACACACACACACACACACACACACACTCTCTCTTTCTCTCTCTCTGTCGCACACACACTTGCATCTCTTGTATGGGGGTTGCTTCCCTGCTAGGCTACACTAGCGTTGCATAGCACTCAGAGCCCCCTCGAAGCTGGAAACATTGACTATGTGGCTCTTAACAGAAAAAGCCAGCCAACCTCTGCCTTCTGACAGTGCAGTGGGTCCTCTGAGGAGCTCAAATGTCCACTGCCTGAGAGCCGACCCCGCTGCTCAGTCTGTTACGCCCCTCAAACCTCCAACCAGATCTGCAGCTGGGTGCTTCTGCAGGGCTTAGCTTAGCCACCTGTTAGCGTCTCCAGTCAGCACGGATGATACCATCTCTTCAACTTCGTATACCAGTCAGACCTTTCGTGGATGAACGATTGGATGAATTTTGTGAGCTATTGAATCCAGGCCTCATGTCTGCTAAGTGCATGCTTTACCCCTGGGGTCCCTTCCCATCACCCAGAGTATAAAACTACCGTCCATGAGCCCTTAGGCTTCACATGCAACGGTGAATGGGCAAACCCTGGAGAAACTTGGTTCCTTTATCTTCTGCCTTGATTTCAGTAATAGAATTCCAGTGTTGCCTTCAAAATAGAACGTGCCAGAAGGCTGGACACGGGCACACTGCTCATATTTTTATTTCTTCAATTTGTCCAATGATTCCTGCTTCAAAATGCAACCCTCTGGGGAGCTTTTAAACCTGACTAGTGCGTGGGTCTCACCCATTCTGATTAAATTGGTCTGAAGAAGGTTTAAATGGTGCTGGCGCTGTGCCAAAGTTCCCAGGTTGGGGGGTGTGGACGGACGGTAGAGAGCTTGTTTAGCTTGGGGGGAGGCTCTGGGTTCCACCCTTCGTGGGGGAATTCTCCTGTGGGGCCAGGGTGGAGCTCCGCTCCAGCTGACTCATTTCCACAGGCAAGGGCACATCAGCCACCGCCCAGGATCACATGCATGAACCCAGGAACCATGCTTTGAGCCCTTTTGTGGGGAGGGGGCTTGGCAAGATTATTTTAGCTATGTGCAGGAACTCGCCTTCAAAGCTGTTAGTGAAAAATGAACCAAGGCTAAGATAGCCCAGGGCTTGGGGATCTTCTATAGACAAGCTCCAAACTGCTGAGTTTCTGACTATCCAGAAGCTGTAGTGCCCAGTCCAGAAGCCATAGCTCCCAGGAGAGGCTCCAGGACACTCTATTGACCTATCTAAGCTAGGAGCCCTTTCTTGTCACACTTGTGTGTGAAGTGTTTGAGCTCCAGCCTGGCTCCTGCCCCAGGGCTAAGCAACAGAGTCTAGCCTGGGGTATCTGTGGAAACATAATGCATTCAGTTTTGGAGAATGAGATTTCTCCAGTTCTGCAACTGCTCTTTCTCTCTCTCTCTTTCTGTATGTTTTTTGTTTGTTTATTTTTGAGGCAGGGTTTCTCTGTGTAGCTCTGGCTGTCTTGGTACTTACTCTATAGACCAGGCTGGCCTCAAACTCACAGAGATCCGCCTGCCTCTGCCTCCCAAGTGCTAGGATTAAAAGCATGCGCCGCCACTGCCTGACTCTACAAATGTTCTTAAAAGCCCAATAGAAGTCTGGGCATGGTAGCTTCTGTGTGTTCAAGGCTAGCCTGGTCTACATACAGAGTTCTGGGCTAGCCAGGGCTACATAGTGAGACCTTATCTAAAAACATAAAAAGCCTATTAGGGAGCTAGGCAAGGTGGTTGGTTCCTGCAATGCAGCATTTACCTAAGCATGGTGTGCTTGCTGTAATTCCAGCACTAAGGAGCCTGATGAGTCTGAGGCTAGCCTCTGTCTTAGAAACATAACAAAAACTCCACATTTTTTATTTATTTAGTTAGTTATTTTTGTGGTGGAGAATGAACCCAGGGCCTCACACATGCTAACTGGGGGTGCCCCTTTTGCTCTTAGAGCGGGTTCTCCTTGGTAGAGTGCAAGCTGATTGCTCTGTCCTCAAGTGAGCTTTATCAGAGATGCTGGTTTATCCAAACACTCTGAGTCCAAACCCTGGAATGGGTGGGGCACATGCCAACCCGTTGCCCAGAGTCTTGGGAACTTGGGATTCGTGCCACAACAATGAAGACAGAAGCTTGCAGGGGAGCAAGCGTGGCTGCTTGCCGGATGGGGGTGGGGTGAAGGTGGAGGGAAGCCATACTTACTGCTGCAGACATCTCCTGCCTGGAAGAGTTCCGTGGTGAGCAGAACCAAGCCGTAGTAAGAGAAAGCATTGGAGAACCTGCAGAGAGTAAGTGAGCACAGAGACGTCAGAGAAACCGAGGCTCCTCCCGGCCCTGGAGGGTCTACTCCTCTCCCCCAGGATCTTGGAGCCTTGCTTCTTGAGGACCTTGAGCCTGATGGGATGAAGGACAGACTGGGTGACATTCCCAGTGTTACACACAGGGCCTTCTGGGCTGGCACAGGGGACTGAACAGGATTTTTTGAATTTCGGAGTGTGGTGCCATCCTTCATTCCTGCATGGAATCTGAATTCAGAGTGTACAGATCCAGAACGTAAGACAGCCACTCGGGGACTCACACAACTGCAGGCCGAAGGTGAACCTCGCTCTCTGTTACAGTGATGGCAGTGAGCAGCAGCTTCTCGGTTGGTTCGGTCTGACTAATGCGGAGCTGTTGATCGGCTGAAAACATTTCCTTCATTTCATACATCTATTTCCTTGGTCCATCCTATGCTCTTGGCCACTGTCACGTCAAGCCCAACATCGGTGCAATATGTTACGTGTGACTGTCAGACATGGCGGTGATGTGTATGTTCTTCCGCCTCGGCCTTTCTAACCGAGGCACATACGGTTGCCTGATAGTCGCCCTCTTGCCTGCACAGCCTCATTGGATCAGATCTGAGGAATGAGCCCCCCCCCCCCCCCCCCCGTGCCCTGGGATGTAAACCAACCCTCAGGGTTCACTGACACAAGACGTGAGGCTGGCTCAACACGGAGAAATATAAACAAGAGTTGTCAGAAGCAAGCAAACAAACTACCGTGCCGAAGATCTACAAGGCTGATAGACTGATACGGAAAGCCAAAATTATCCTGGGCTGTCTGAATAGCCATGTGTTTGCCCTCCATCTGTGTCTGAGCCAACATCCTCTCAAGTATCAAGGAAAACCAATGAAATGTATTTACTTAGTGGACCACTCGATTCCACCAATAAATAGATTAAGAGATAGATAGGGAGATAGATCAATGATAGATAGATAGATAAATGATATAGATGATAGATTAGATAGATAAATGATAGATTAGATAGATGATAGTTGATAGATAGATAGATAGATAGATGGAAAAAAGCTAAGAATGTCATTAAGTTGCAGTAACAGATACTGGGGAGTGGAGACTTGGCTAATACCCTGATTTATGGCCTTCTTATTTTTGTGACTGTATTTTTTATTTAACCACTTCCTCGCTGGGGTACATTATATTGGCTTCTGAATAAGCTGTATTCTCTTGGAGGTTAGATCTGGGTTTGACATAGGATTAAAATTAGCCTCGCACAAAAGGCTTTGGGGATTCAAAATCAGTCCAAGTGAACTACAGATTCTTCTAAATTTATTTAATTTCTTTTGAACTGTAGATTCTTAAAGGTCGGTGTTTTAGTTCTGCCCAATGCTCCCTTTCTAAAGACTGTACGGATGCCACTTGTACCGGGCACACAGTGGGTGTTTAATAAGTGCTTGGTGAATGGATTCAGCTCATAGGAATGCGGAGGCAAGTCTGCCTCTGTGCTGTCAAAGGCTTTCTGCCCTCTTCCCTGTAATTGACCACGCTGGGAAAACCTCTCCTCTAACCAATGCCTCTGTTCAAAGGTGAAAGGAACGCTTAGAAGCAGGTTAAAAATAGAACACAAATCCTCCAGATCCTCCAGCTACCCAGCACAAGGTTGCAAGCTAGATCTGGTAGGGAAGGGGGGGAGGGGGAAAAGGGAGGAGAGGAAGAGAGAAAGAGAGAGGGGGGAGGCAGGGAGAGGGGGGTGGCTGAAATTGGACTTTGGACTTGCTGCAAAGAGAAAAACAATCACTCTCTGCATATGCCTCCCTTCCAGTCTCCTCCTGTGGCTGTCACTTAAGAAAAATTAAATAGTGTAGCCACGGGGGATCCCAAGAATAACCGTGTTGGCCACAGCTTGGTTTTCAAGGATGGGCTGAGTACCACCAGCGGTAGCCAAGGCAACAGGTGCAGAGAGGAAGGCCCTGGCTCCAGTAAACAGTGACCTCCTGTAGAGAGGTCTCTTGGAAGTTTTCTTCTGATTCCTTTGGTTCATCAACCCCACCATGTGCTCCAGGCTCCAGGGCCCTCATCGCAGCTGCCCTGTCTGCAGTACGCAGGCTCGCTGCCTTGGCACCCCAGCTGCCCCATCTCTCTGGTACACAAGTTTTGTGCAACCTCCCTATATCTTTACTGTATCTACCTTAGAGAGCATCCTTAGGGATCAGAGATAGAAATGTCTCCTTTAAAAGCTGTGGATCTAGGTGGCTCCAGGTCAAGTTCAAAACGTGAAGAAATGAACAGACCAAGTGGTAGCCGGGTGCGGATGGATCAGTTGTGTGGTACTGACAGCACACATGGTGGCCAGGCTATAATCCCAACGTTCCAGAGGCCGAGGCCAGATCTCCAGAGCAAGCTGGCTAGCTTCAAGTGAGAGAGCCTGCCTTGATTTGTAAGGTTGGGAAAGACTGACAGACAACTGATGTCATCCTTGGCCCTCCCATCTACACATATGCATATACACATGTGCAAATATTTATGTACACACACACACACACAAAGATAAGTAAATCTCAAGGCCTGACCATGTGCGGTGGGAGGGGCCTTCGGTGGGAGGGGCCTTCGGTGGGAGGGGCCTTCGGTGGGAGGGGCCTTCGGTGGGAGGGCTCACAGTGGGCACCCAGAAGCTCTCACCATATAAACCACAGCAGCAGAGTTGTCCAACGAAAGTGGGGTGTGAAAAGGTCCCTCATTTTGCCTCGGTCTTCCTGTTTCGAGACAAGTACATATGGGTTATTGGCTAGCCTCCAGTGCACAGGGGCCCCCACTGGAGCCTGGTGTACACACACACACTTACTTACACACAGACACACAAATACACATACACAGAGACATACAGATAAAGACACACGCATACACAGACATAGACACACAGATACACACATGTAGATACACAGACACACAAAGACAGATACACAGGCACAGAGACTTGCAGATACAGCCACAGACAGATACAGACACACAGATATACACACATACATAGACACACTCACCCACACAGATATATACATACCCACAGACACACACAGACACACACAACTCACACACACACAAATACACATACACACTCTCACACACAGACACACACTCACACAGACTCACACATTCACTCATACAGTCACACAGACAGACAGACAGACACACACACACACACACACACTGACCTGTCTGGAGATGATGAGCTTTCCCAGAGGCATGGGGGCTCCATTTTCTGTTGCGATCCGCTTTAAAGTAGCAATTGCTTTTTCCTGGTTCCCAGACAGCACATCATACCTAGCACTCTCTGGCAGCCACTGGAGGTGGGGGACAGCAGACCCAGGTGTGGCTGGTCAGTATAGGACAGGGCACTCCCTCCCAGCCACCTTCTCTCATCTGTGTGGGTGTCTTTAAGAGGAAGGTCTCTGGAGTCAGAGAGCTGGCTTCGAACGCCTGCCGGGTCCTCTGTAGGATGCACGGTTATAGGACCCAGTGCAATGACGTCACTTCCCTGTGCCTCTGATTCCTCGGTCAGGTGTTTACAGGGTCAAACGGGGTAACATAAGCATGAAACTGTCATCACCACCATGGTTGCTTTTAGTGTTCTGGGATCAGGTGGAGTAAATGAAGACCATCATCAAAAAACCTCGGTGCATCCTGCTGTGGCCCCTCCCACGCTGCCTAATACTTAACCCCAGCACCCGGGAGGCAGAGGCAGAGGCAGAGGCAGGTGGATCTCTATGAGTTCGAGGCTAGCCAGATCTACAGAGTGAGTTCCGGGACAGCCAGGGCTACACAGAGAGACTATCTCAAAAAAAAAAAAAAAAAAAAAAAAAAAAGCAAAACAAAACCAAAAACTTGGACCAGCAAGGAGATGGCTTTAAACATACGTACGAAACACAGAACAGCAAAGAGGAGCAGCGGGGCGGCTGAGAGCAGGAGCAGCCAGCGCCAGCCCAGGCTGGGCATCACGAACACAGCCAGGAGCACCTCGAATACGGTCCCGATGGCCCAGAAGACCTGGCATGGGAGAGTGAGAGTCAGTGTAATGTGGTCCGTACAGCGCGGGCTGTGGGGTACCGTGGGCGGGAGTGAAAGTCAGATGGGCGCATCCTGCTAGGGCCCCTCCCACGCTGGGTAATACGTGGCACTGGCTGAACCAGAGAAACGGAGGCCACAGCGAAGCAGGAGCGAAGGATCAGTAGTGTGTGACACAGGTATGGCAGGGGGCATTCAAGGGACTTTGAATTATTTCCAGTTTTTTTTCTCTAACCATTCTAAGTATGCACTGGTATCGAGCACGCCCCGCCTGTCACGCGGCCGTCAATGCCATGGACCCACGGAGTTGTCTCCACGCCCCCACTCTGCCCAGCCCCCACTCTCTGGAAGTCTCTGTTTGGTTTGCTCATTGTCCTTTTTAAAAAGCTTTCCAGACAGGGTCTGGCTATGGAGCCCCGCCTAGATTTGAACTTGAGATCCTTCTGCCTCAGCCTCCCAAGTGTTGGGGTGACAGGCATGTTCAAAGATGCCTGTCCTGTCGTTTTGGTCTTGCTTTATTCCGACCACCTGCGTAGCAGAATCACATGACACTAATCTGTCATTATGCTGGATTACTTCAAGCATAATGTCCCGGTGGCTCACTAATGCTGTAGCATGCCTTTTGAAGGTCCGATGCTACCATTATATATAGATATATCACGTCTTCCGTATGCGTGGATGGACTGACGGACACTTGGAGGCTTCCACAGAGAGGGAATCTTTTGTGCAATGGATGGAAGTTTCAATAAAAAAATAAATTTAAATTTAAAAAAGATTTATGGTCAATGAGCAGAGGCAGGATTAAGAGGGTGGGACGTCCGGCAGACGTGGGGGAGGGGAGGCATTCTGGGAAATAAGCGCAGATGATCCCACCCCTCCATCCCCCACCCCTGGGACACAGGAAGCCGGTTTTGTGGACCTGGTAACCGGCTACGTGGCAGAACTTAGAATAGAATAGCATGGTGATCCAGTTATGAGCTAGTCAGGGAATGATCCAAGGCTTTTGGCCTAGGCATTTATTCATATGTAAGAAGTCTCAGAGTCATTATTTTGGGGAATTTGGGTGTGGGTGGGAAGCCCGTGGTTACACTTCCATTATCTCTGCACGTGACTATACACATTGTGGTTTTTTTTTTTTTTTTTTCCGTCTACTGACCTCTGCTTTCCTTGCCCTACAGGCTCAGTATCCATCCTTGGGGTCATATCGTCCTTACCCCCCAAGTCACTCTCCTTCTTTTCCTGCTTTTGAAAGGACCCCCACGGCCCCCACACACCAGGCTCCCTGCCTGTGGCTTCCCACTGTTTACAGGTAATAGGGAGTCCAGGGGATGAGAGGGAAGCCAGGGTGGAGGAGAAGCCAGGGCTGATTTACTGCCCTGGCTCCTCCCCTGCGGGGTGGTCACTGGCTGGCCCAGCTGATGGTCTCTCCAAAGGCTCCATCATCCAACTGTCTGGGCTGCTCTTGGTCCCTCCTGGTCCTTCAGGACTGGGCTTGGTAACTTACTCATGGAGAGACTTTATTGCTGTTGTTTTAAAATCACACTTGATTCTTTGTTTTCTGAGGGGGTGGTGGGAGTCACAGAGAATTTTGGGGGAGAGTCAGTTCTCTCCTTACATAGCATGGGCCCTGGGTTTTGAACTCAGGTCTTCAGGCTTGATGCCGAACACTTTCCTGAACATCTCACTGGTCCTATTACTAAGGCCAGTAGCTTAAGTTCTGAGGGTTGAAGCCAGAGCCTTGTGCACAGGAGGCACACACTCTACCAACTGGGCTGCGGCTCCCACCCCTCTTCTCAGTTTTTATTCTGAGGCGGTCTCACTAAGTTGCTGTGGTGCTTTGAATAGGTTTGGCCTCCACAGACTCATGAGTTTGAATGCTTGGTCCATGCGGGACTGGCGCTATTAGGAGGTGTGGCCTTGTTGGAGTGGGTGTGGCCATGTCAGAGTGGGTGTGGCCTTGTTGGAGGAAGTGCGTCATTGTGGGGGCGGGCTTCAAGTTCTGCCCAGTGTTGGGTCCTCTTCAACTGCCTGTGGATCAAGCTGTAGAACTCTTAGCTCCTTCTTTAGCACTGTGTCTGCCCCTGGATGCTGCCTTGCTTCCTGCCATGATGATCATGGACTGAACCTCTGAATGTGTAAGCCAGCCCCAGTTAAATGTTGTCCCTATAAGAGTTGCCTTGGCGGGCAGTGGTTGCGCACGCCTTTAATCCCAGCACTAGGGAGGCAGAGGCAGGCGGATTTCTCAGTTCGAGGCCAGCCTGGTCTACAGAGTGAGTTCCAGGACAGCCAGGGCTACACAGAGAAACCCTGTCTCCAAAACACAAACAAACAAGCAAAAAAGAGTTGCTTTGGTCATAGGGTCCGTTCACAGCAATGCAAACCCTAACTAAGACACTTGCCTAGGCAGGCCTGGAAGTTATGACCACTGTCTACCCAGAAATGGAGATGACAAGCTTGTTTCACCAGGCTCAGAAGGGACCTTATAGTAATGACTTTGCTAAAGGCCTCCTCAGACAATCTGTCATTCCTGGTTGGGCTCAATCTGTAAGCACTGCCTACACTAAAGCCGCAGTCAGCTGCATGTCAGCCCCCAGAGCCTTCCTAAACCAAACCCCACCCTCCACTTAAAGGAGCCCCGGTCCATTTCTGTTGCTGACCATCATGGTCATTAAAATGTCTAACGTTGGCTATGTTAAGGATGCTGGTCAGTTAGGATGAACATTAGACATACAACTCAACCAGGTATGAACTTAAAAACATTTTTTTTTGAGACAGGGTCTTGCTATGTGGTCCTGACCGGCCTGGAACGTGCTATGTAGACTAGGCTGGCTTGGAACTTGCAGGGATCCTCCTGCCTCTGCCTCCTGAGTTTGGAGATCATAGGTGTGAACCGTCACTTTTAGTTGTTGGATCTTGGGAAGTTTAAGGGTCCTAAGAGAGAACAACTGAGTGTGACCAGGGTTAGCCAGATTTCAAGACCAGCTGTCCTGGGTACATTAGGTTATCAAAACAACTGTAGAGATGGCGGTGAATGGCTCTGGTCTTAACGGAAAAAGAGGATTGCCACAAGTCTGGGGCTAGCCTGCACCACTTAGTGAGTTCCAGGCCACCCAGGGCTACATAATAAAAGCTTATCTCAAAACAAACAAACACATCCATTCAGATGGATAATCACTAATTATCCATGCTTGTGTCAGACGGTTGCTAGACTAAGTCAGTGGCAGAGCAACGCTCAGTGTGATCACGTGGCAGAGCGGGCACTGGTGTGCAGCAGAAACTGTTATCCTGTGCGGTCCTTGTGTAGCTGGGTCTGACAGCTACAGAGTGAGTTCAAGGCCACCCTGGGCAATTTAGCAAGACTCTGTCTCAAAATAAAAAGGACAAAGGAGACGCGGGGTATAGCTCAGTAGTGGAGCACTTGCCCAGTGTGTGTGAGGTCCTCGATTAGTGGTTCTCATCCTGGAGGTCATGCCCCCTCTTGTGGTGGTCAAAAGACCCGTTTCCAGGGGTCAGGTATTAGACGTCCTGCATATCAGATGTTTACATTGCGATTCATAACAGAAGCAAAACTACAGTTATAAAGTAGCAATGAAATGATTTTATGGTTGGGGGTCACCACAACATGAGGAACCGTGTTAAAGGGCCACAGCATTGGGAGGTTGAGAGCTACTGTCCTAGATCAGCCTCCAATTAAAGAAAGAAAGGGAGAGGGTTGGGGAGATGGCTCAGTGGTTAAGAGCACTGACTGCTCTTCCAGAGGTCCTGAGTTCAATTCCCAGCAACCACATGGCGGCTCACAACATCTGTAATGGGATCCGATGCCCTCTTCTGGTGTGTCTGGAGATAGCTACAGTGTACTCACATACATTTAATAAATTTAAAAAAGGAAAGGCAGAGAGAAAGAGGGAAGAAGGAAAGATATTTTTACGGTGTATCCATGTGCGTAGTCATCAATTGACTCTGTTCAACTCCCCTTTACAGTCCTGTGGCTACATACATATGAGAACTGCTTGCCAGCCATTAAGCATTCCCTGGAGACCCGTCATCCCCTCCTTACCTCAATCAGCAAAATGCACTTGGCTCTGGCCTTCATGGGAAGGAACTCGGCGTACAGCGTCACCCTAGGTGAGCAAAGAAACAGGGTTGAAGAGAGTGGAAAGTTGACAGATTCTGAATTCCCTTCCTCCACTAAAGATCCATGGGTTGCTAAGTCAGAACTCCCTGGTATCATGGCTAAAGTCAGAAATTCAACAAACAGGTTCTCGTGGCTGACACAATCTTCCTGTCCCCACCTCCCAGGAGCCGGGTTGCCAGCATGTGCCATCTTGCTTTGCCAGCATGTGACTCCCTTGACCCTGGGAAGCAGATTCTCACAGATGGGTCCCTGACTCCTGCATTTTTAACCAACGCCCCAAATGACCCTCTGGTTCTGGCATGCTTCCATTGAGGTCGGCTGTGACCATGGAGTCTAGAGAAAGCCTGGCTGTGGGTTTATGGGCAGCTGTGTTAGCAAGTTGATACGGCTGTGTTGTATATGGCCTTTTGTGCTGGGGGACACCCTCGTCCTGGGTTTTTGATGTCTGTCTGTCCATCCCTGTGGACAGCCGCGGGGATTATGTCAAGTTGCTCTCAACAGAGGCATCCGGGGTGTGCGAAGCCAGCCTGCTCCCTTGCTGGTATGTTACCATTCACTGATGGGCAGAGGTGGTGTCTGGTACCTCTGCCCACCAGCTGTAGCCTCTGGCTATTTCTACCTGAATGGACCACCACTGCATTGATGAGAAATGACATTTTAAATTTGTCTTTCCTTCTGCATTTAAGTAATAACATCCTAATTATAAGAAAGAGCTCTTCTGGGGCCAGCAAGATGGCGAGCGGACAAGCTCAGTGAGCAGAGTTTGGTCCTTGTTGGTCCCTATGACTCCACATGGCAGAATGAGAGAGCTGACTCCTACAAATGGTCCTTTGACCTCTGTAAGCATGGTTGTGTGGGAAGTCATCTGGAAAGGTGCCCTGAACCTGCAGTTTTTTCCCTCCGGTTGTCTCTTCACTGGAGTGGTTCTCTGCAGTGCCCCCTACTGCACACAAAAAACTATTGCCCTTCGCCGTCTCCTGTAATCTGCTTATTCTCGTGAAGATATTTGCAGCTTTAGTGAGATTTTTGTTCTTTTCTTTGCATTTTATAATCAAAACGTCACTTGTAACAACAGAGTTGGGACATCATTTAACTCCTTTCTACAAACTAGATTCTGAATTTTTGTTGTTTTGTTTTTCTTTGTTTGTTTTGTTTTTTGAGACAGGGTTTCTCTGTGTAGCCCTGGCTGTCCAAAATCTGAATTTTGGTGCTGGAGATTCCTCAGTGCTGGGAGGATAAGAGTTAGATTCCCAGCACCCACATGGCGGCTCGAAGCAACCACTTGCAACTCCAGTTCTAGGGAATCAGACGTTCCCTTCTGACCTCCACAAGTACTGCATGCACAAGGTGCGTGCCCAACACACGTTCAGGCAAAACACTTATACGCATAGAACTAATCTTTTTTTTAGTCCAATTTTTCCCGTTGATACTAGAGAGTGGGCTCAGAGCTATGTTCAAACTAGGCAAGTGTTCTCCCATTGGGCTATATTCTAAACTGCCAAGTCTACTTATTTTCGTAATTATTTAAAAATTTTTTTTGTTATGCATGTGCAGTGCCCATACTGACCAGAAGAGGGAGCCAGAGCCACATCCATTATTAGCTATTCAACAGGGGAGCTGAGAATTAAACTTGGTTCCTCTCCAAAGTAAGTACATGTAACCACGGAGCCATCCCTCCAATCCCAAACCAAACCCTTTTGTATGCTTCTCCACTCAGCATCTCACTGTGACTTCTCTTTAAAAGGACAGAAAGCATCCAGGAGGGAACAGCTCGGCACCTCTGGCATCATCCTCCTAGTAGGGCAGGTCTGGTGAGCACCATCCCCTTCTCACTGTGTGAGCACACAGCTCTGTGAAGTATTTATTCTTCACAGATGTTGTCTGACATCAGTTAGGTTTGATTTGAACTCAGTTGCAACTGGCCTGAGGGAACAGCCTTGATTTCAGGGCTCCGGGTTTGATCAGCCCTGGATTTGATCCCCAGCCCTGCTGGCTGCAAGCTTAGACTACACGCAACTTTGTGGCTTTGGCTTCCTGTCTTGGATCCCAGGTGGCTGTCGTGGGTGAAGCCAGATGGAGCTTTTAGCTTCATCAAATCATCTAATGCACCTGGTGACTGAAAACTCTCACAGGCCGACACAGCAGTACCGCCTAACTGCCAAACCCAGACTGAGTTAAGTAAATCACTGTCTTAAACCCAGTACTGGGTGGTTCATGACCAGCGAGAGCAAACTCTCTTCTTCACTTAATGAGCACCTGACTTTGATCAAGCCTCCCAGGAGCTGGATTTTCTAATCAGCCAAATGGGGACAGAGTTGAGCTAAACATCACCTGAAGACGAATAGCAAAGCTGTCCTGTGGGCAAGCACCCAGGTGCCTACATTGTCGGCAATGAATGTAGCTCTTATCATGAGCCTCTGTGTATTTTGGGGAAGGAAGGGATGAAGGGGGACAGTGGCAGAGAAGAGGGCTCCTGACAAGTGATTTGATCTATCTTCCCATCTTGTGGTTTGGGTGCCTGAAGCGCATGCCCAGGGTTTTTTTTTTTTAATTTTATTTATTTATTTATTTATTTATTTATTTATTTTTGGTTTTTCGAGACAGGGTTTATCTGTGTAGCCCTGGCTGTCCTGGAACTCACTCTGTAGACCAGGCTGGCCTCGAACTCAGAAATCCGCCTGCCTCTGCCTCCTGAGTGCTGGGATTAAAGGCGTGTGCCACCACTGCCCGGCTGATGCCCATGGTTTTATATGGTGACACTTTATCCCTGTTTGGAAGCACTAAACTTGATCTAGGGGTGGGAACTCAGGGTTGGGGTGGAGAGTGATCTGAGTTAGACAATACCATTATGGTCAGTGCCAAGATTGAATCTGGAGGTGAGGAGTGGGGAGAGTCTCGATAACCTGGAACTCACTGGCTCAGACTGGCCACATACCCATAGTGATCATCCTTGGCTCCACCCCCTGAATTCTGGGGTTAGGGGAGAGAGCCAACACATGCTCCTCGAATCTTGGTTGGTTTGTCAGATTACTACTGAGCCATCTCCATGGCTGTTACTAAGCCATCCACTTCAGATGCATCCACCAGCCTTGAGCCTGGACTAGGAGCTGAGGTAAACCTTCTTTCTTTGTAACCTGCCTGGCCTGTGGCGTTGTGGTCTCAAAACAGCTGTTATCGTTATGTTCTGGCTGTTGACTTATTTTAAAATAATACCCCAAGATGCCATTGTTCTGATTTTTCTGAGGAACTCTGGCTGTGTAAAGTTACTCTAAATGGACAGAGACTTTTAATATTACCTAACTACCTAAAAATATTGTCACCTAATGTTTCTCAATAAAGCACTTAGGGGAACCATCTTTCTAACTAGATAAGGGCACTGTCTAATTATGACATAATTAGGTTTATGTAAATGACTACATCAGAAGTGCTTAGGAGCCGAGGCCCTCTTGGGGCTTCGTATTTCTCCTGTAATTTGCCTGTGGGTTTTTTTCCTTCTTCTTCACAGATAAAACAGCTATCTAGTTACATACGTGAGAGCAAGTGTGGAGGGGGCTGGGCGGTTTTAAATCTCACGGCGGCAGCCATTCACTAGCTGAGGGACAGGGGAGAGGAACATACGTCATTTTATTGTTTGTTTAAGGCACATGTGTACAGAGAATTGGTGGCTTTGCTGAGCCCTGTGGTGGGCGAGATCTTTCTAAAGTGGGGAAGGCTTTGGCAGATCTCAGCGATTTAGAACCAGCATGTAAAGACTGTCCATAAGGAGAGAAATCAGCCTAACGGAGATTTCCTTTAAATGGTAAAAAAGAGAAAGAAGTTTGTCTGGGTTGCTCAAAGACAGATGTTATGAGATTTGTGTTGAGTTGGAGCCTGAGGAGAGGTTCATAGAAGACATCTGTGATTGAGCAATACAGGTGAAGATGATCATGCCTGTCCTACTACGGTGGGTGATTATCTCCCTAGACTAAGGAGGGTGCATTCACCTCCGTCAAAAGATTATGCTAGCGGTGGAGTTGGTTTGCCCAGCCAGGAACTCCCCAACAGCTGTCTATGGTGGATGGAAACTCAACAGCTGCAGCCACATCCAGGGTGCCAACCCAGGGTCTCCCTGGCCCAGTGAGCCTGCAGCTGCCGAGAGCAGAGCCTTGTCCCTGAGTAGGTAGGTCTGAGCAAAGTAAGTCAGGCTCACTGGATACTCGGAGTATCGTGGAAGCTTCCTGGAAGCACTCTGGGATATGGAAACATAGTATCTGAGAGAGAATGACCAATGGTTACAGTGAGCTAATTCATTAGCACCTCCAGTGTACCCAGCCTCCACCTCCGGAGGAAGTAATTGGTACAAATGGATACAAACGATACAAATGGATAGAGCTGGGGTGGGTGTGGCTGAGAACAGTTGAAAACAGACATTCAGGTCATCTTTGTTACGGGACTGTGGTTCAGATCGTTGCCTTGTCCTGCCTAAACTCTGGGAAAGGTTCAGTTATGTAGATGACATGATGCTAACCTCTGAGTGTTCTGCAGATTTGGAAAGCCAAAGGGGAGACAAACAGGTACAATACTCCTTCCGGTCTCCCTTGAGCTCCTCCTGGGGCTCGGGTAATTGAAACAAGGAAAAGAGGTTATGTTATAACAGGTAACTGTAACGTTTGAGTCCAAGAGGTACCCTACATGGATGGATAAGGACACCCCAAAAAGCCGCAAGATTACTGAATGGCAACCTCAATGGCTGGGGCGGGCTACCTCCCTGTGAGCTGCGGACCAGAGAAGCCCCTAAGGCTCCTCAAACCATAAAGGCGAGAGCTACTGCTATTGGCTGTATGCAAGAACTAGATAGTTAGACCCTATTGCTGAAGATACTCCATGCTCATGACTATAGGACATGGAGATGTTAAGCTGTGAGTGGCGTGGAAACTCTCACTTTGCTGGCTGGCTTTCATGGTGCCAGAGAGGCCAGGCAGGCTGCTGGTGGAGAACGGTCACCAACGTTCCTTCTTGCTTATGGACCTTGCGTGCTTGAAATATCGATGGCCCAGGCATAATGGGCCTGCTTGTGCAATGATGGCTCGGCTGTCATGGGTAAGACCAACCACCTTCCAATTGGATTTAAGGTCTGCTCCATAAGACGGAGTTCACATCTGACTGCAATCTAGGAGCAAAACCCATGGATGGGAAGGTCATAGGACCCAATGAGGAAGCACTTCTATGTTTTTTCTAGATGAGCGTGATGTGCCCGTCAGACTGCCTTCTATCCGTGTGTTTACGCCAATTGATCCTTACTGTTATCTGCCTTAACTCAACTGCTGGTGAAGCTCCCAAGATCAAGTGACTGTTACTATGGCATGGTAGCCTGTTTCTTAGCCATAGGTGGACATCTATAGTCACTCCTTTCCAAGGCTCAGGGATCTTTGGAGAAGGTGAGGCAGAAAGAATTTAAGGGATGGAGGAACCGGTGGAGTGTTGTGTAACCGTTTCCTCCGAGATTGAAACATTCCATGCTGCAGGAAAGCTGCTTAAGCAGGAAGATAAACAACTTGGTGTAGCTTCAGGAAGTCCCTGAAACTTACAAGACTCACTAGGCCCTCTCCCTGCTGGAGAAAAATGGTAAAATCTGAGAGTTACTCTCAGAGGAGCGAAGCCAAGCTGAACTGTGAAGAAGACTCTTGAGGAGACCAGCTACCTGGAAGAAACAGAGACCTACTGAGCTGCCCAGAAAAGGTTTAAACCTCTGGAGCACCTGGAAAGGACACTCTCCAACCTGCTGAGCTGCCTGCACGCTGTGCAGTGTGCTCCAGGTCCCCAGGTTTGTGAGTTGTCACCCTACCCGGGGTAGCCTTGATGATGCAACCATCTTTGAGTCATTTCTGCTCCTGTAAGTGACCCCTCACCCCTATTCCTATAAGTAACCCCGATAAAACTCACTGGTTCACCAAGATGGATTTGAGATGGAAGAGACTCTGGCCAGCTTGGACATGGTGCGTGTGGCTCTGGCAAACCCTGCCCTTCTTCCCCGGTCCCTCTGCCTTGCTAAAAACAGTTAGATTACATTCCTAAACTAGCCTCGAAGGTCTGTTCCCTTATTTGGCCACTTCCTCCTCTGGAGGCTGACTCCTGAGGTCCAGCTATCAATGTATTGAAGCCCAGCAATCAAAATTCACTTTTGGCTCACCTAATTAGCACGCCCAATCAAAACATCCCACCACACCCTAGCCGATACTAACAGAGAATTTTTCTTTCCCCTTTTCTCTTAAAAGTTTCACCTGCAAGGTCATTTGCTGCAGTTTTTCTCCAGAGAGCAGCCACTTTAATTTTTCTTGTTTAAACAGGTTTTCAGGGGTGGTTTGCACCTAATCAGGGGTCCCGGCTGTGCAGAGGTCTTCAGGTGGCAGCTATACTTTGGTCTGTAGTGGATCCCAATCTGGGGTGCGTAGACATGTGTGTTGGGTCTCCAGGGCAAGTTCTGTCTCACAACACCTGGTGTGCTCCCCTCCCTACCTCCCTGTACCGGAGACTCTGGGAATGACACATCTCCCAGCCTCTGGGGAAGAACCCCTTTGTCATAAGGTGCCTTGCAGCCAGTTCGGGGTGTAAATCTTTCTTTGATCTAGTTACTTCCTTCCCTTCCCCCCAAGACAGGGTTTCTCTGTAGCCCTGGCTGTCCTGGAACTCACTCTGTAGACCAGTCTGGCCTCGAACTCAGAAATCCACCTGCCTCTGCCTCCCAAGTGCTGGGATTAAAGGCGTGCGCCACCACTGCCCGGAGATCTAGTTACTTATAAACCTCCATTTACTCCTAAGCTTCCAGGAGTTTCTCAAAATTTCTGCTTGTTTGACAGCATCCTTTCTTTGCTTATGAGCTCTGTTAAAGATTCTTATCACCTCTGAGTCACTTCTCAGAGATTTGTGACCAGAAGTTTGTTTAGGATATGGTACATCTCTTCTGCTTTAGCATCCCTGGAGGAGAAATTTTGCCTGAACTATGACAGTTCCTCCAGCCACCAGGGGGTGTTGCTCCGTGGCCAGTGGTTCATGGGCAGGTCACCAGCTGCTTCACCCCAGATTTCTGGCTGTGTCTCTGTTAATGGCCTTTGCATAGGGCTTCAGTGGTTTTAAATTCCTGGATAGTGTGAAATCATGCTTTTCCAGGAAAGCATGTTGGGTGCCAACTCGATAGAGCTCCAGGAGAAGCCACTGGGAAGGTCAGGGGAGGGAGTGGAGCAGGTTCAGTGAACTTCTAAAGGCAGGAACCCATGCCTGGGTGTTAGATCCGGTCATTCTTCCCTTCACACCACACTCTGTCTATTGTCTGCCCCCACAGGATTTGACTTCATCAGTGCCTGGGGGAACTGGATTTGTGCCAAGCTCCGACTTCATAGGAAAATGTTTGTTGGTTTGTTTGGAAGGATGGCGTCAGGTATTCCACGCTGGCCTTGGATTGTCACTTAGCTAAGGACGACTTTGAGTTTGCGATCCTCCTGCCTCCAGCTCCTCAGTGCTGGGATCACGGGCATGAAGGACCGCATACGATTTATGGTGCTGGGGATCAACCTGAGGGCCTTCTGGGCAAACCTGAAGATGACCAAGTGTCTCGTCTGAAGCGATACAGCATTTGACAGAGCATGTAATGGCCCGGGAGAATCTTTGGTAGGAAGGGAGTATTCCCCCAGGCATTGTCCTGGGCACCTCATAGGTGGGATCATAATGCTCTAAGGGACCCAGGAGGTGTGGGAGCCAACAAAACTGATGTATAGAATGGATCATCTGAGATCACAGTACAGAATCAGGATTCAAACCCAGGTCTTCTGGTCTACAGCGTCTGTGATGCCACCACACTGATTCAGAGCAAACCTGCCCTTCCTAGATTGTCTCTCCACACTGTCCTGAAGGAGCCCCGGCAGGGAGTTATAAATTGTAGAGTTTATGATCTATCTGTATATCACATGCTGTGCCACCCCTGGGACTGAGAGGCTGAGCAATGCATAGGCTCCTGCTTGGCCATGGTGCTCTGTAGGCATGAAGCATGCAGAACATGCTTTTAAAACCAGCATTCCCATGACAAAGGACAGATGGTTCTAGAAGTCAAAGCGTTGAAGCTGGAGTGGTCTTTGTTGGCGTCCTACAGTCTGTGGGGGTGGATTTGTGTGCACTTGATGTTAGCATCTTCAGAGGTCTTGGTTCATAGAGAGAAAGCTTTCATACCTGGACCGTTCAAGAATACCATAAGATTTTTGTTGTTGTTGTTGTTGTTGTTGTTTTTGTTTTTGAGACAGGATCTCATTCTGTGGCTCTGGATAGCCTTGAACTTACTATGTAGACCAGGCTATCCTCAGACTCTTAGAGCCCCATCTGCCTTGCCTCCCAAGTGTTGGCATGAAAGGCATATGCCACCACATCTGGCCAAAAGTCCCACAAGCAACCACTACTGCTTAGTAATTGTTGGCGGCCATGATGTGCAGATGTTAAACGGCCATCAAAGTTGGGTCTGGTTTGTTATGAGTTCGCTTTGAACATTGCTGGTGCTGTTGTCAACTGAAGGACACCGATGCTGGTGGCTCTCTGTCCTACGTGGCTTCAGGTTCCAGAAGCCCTGCACAGCCATCCCCACATTCCAAGGCAGTGAAGACACAGAGCCATCCCCCTAAACCTGAGGCTGCTCAGCTCCCTCCTATGGAATGATGTAGCATTTGATAGAGACAGACATGCTCACACCTCCGTGTGCTATAAACCACTTCTGGATGGCTGACAGCACAGAGCAAGGTACAGATGCTATCCAGGTGTCTGCTGTTCTGTATTCTTTAGTGACTAATGAGGGGAGGGGTCTACATGCTCACTTCTCCCCCTGAGTATTTTTAAATCCAATGTTGCTGAACCTGTGCATGCAGAAGGTGGCTATGCCAGCGCTGGGTATTTACTTACGACTGGGGCACTCCTCCAATCCCAAAGCCCACCAGGCCTCGGAGCACCAGGATCCAGCTATACACGGGCGCGAAGGCGCTGAGGATGCCATAGTACAGGGTCCAGAGCACGCTGATCTTCAGCCCCTGTGGAGAAGGAGACACGCAATCACAAGAGCCTTGAACACCCCGGGGGTGGCACGTGTCTACAGGCAGTTAGAGCTACCAATGAAGGATGGAGAAGTTCAGGGTTCGAGCCTAGCTGTCACGTTTGTTTGGAGACAGGGTTTGTGTAGCCCTGGCTGTCCTGGAACTCACTCTGTAGACCAGGCTAGTCTCTGCCTCCAGAGTACTGGGATTAAAGGCATGCACCATCACTGCCTGGCGCCATTTTTTAAAAAAGATTTATTTATTTCATGTATGTGAGTACATTGTCACTGTCTTCAGACACACCAGAAGAGGACATCAGATCCCATTCCAGATGGTTGTGAGCCACCGTGTGGTAGCTGGGATTTGAACTCAGGACCTCTGGAAGAGCAGGCAGTGCTCTTAACAGCTGAGCCATCTCTCCAGTCCCCATTTTTTTTTTTTTTTAAATCAAAAAGTTGCCAACGGGGCTAGAGAGGTAGCTCTACAGTTAAGAGTGCTGGCTGCTCTTCTAGTGGACCTGGGTTTGATTCTCGGCATCCAAAAGGCAACTCAATTGTCTGTAGCTACAGTCCCAGGAGATCTGATCCCCTCCTCTGGCCTCCAAGGGCACTTAGACCAAAGCGAATCATAGACCCACGGTGGACCAAAAACTCCCAACTGTGAGCTGAAACAAACTTTTTATAAGCCGAGTTGTCTCGGGCCTTTGTTATAGCAAAGGGCAGCTGACTAACACATTGTGTCTGACACTGCCAGAGCTGAACTCACAGCCAGGGCTTCCAACACCGAGACCTGTGCTTCTAATGAGCCAGTCCCTTCCTCCAGGGCCTTCAGTAGCTCCCCATTACCTCCAACAGACTGCGATCTCCTCAGACAGGTGTAATACAGGACACGTGGTGACTGAGTCAGAGCACTTGTCTGGCCAAAAGTTACCATGACAGATCGTTGATCCCAGTCACTAAGCTAACCCGGGTTTCAAGGGAAGCCACAAACCATGTGATGTTTATTTTTATGCAAAACTGTCAGAATGGAGGCAACTGGTTGAACGCCTCATAAAGCCCTTTGAGAGATAAATAAAACACAGGGCTAGGGTGCAGCTCAGGGGCAGGATGCGTGATTAGCATGCTGTAGGCCCTGGCCTCAACCCCAGCATTGAAATCTGGAACACATGGGTATGTATCTGTGTTTGTGTCACCAGTTTGCAAACCGTAGCTCAGAAAGCCTGGGACGGCGCGTTCTTGGATGCTCTCTGCTATGAGCTACGGGGACAATGTTCACAGGCCACAGAGACTAAAAGGTTCCTCACAGGCAGAGCCCTAGCACATTCCTGGAACCTCCTCTTCCTCCTTAAAGCTGCCACTGTGCAAGTGATGCACGCACACTTGGAGACGGGAGGATGAGAACCAGGAGCTTGACGCCATCTGGGATTCACACTGAGTCCCTGTCTCAAAACCAAAAAAATAACAGCGCTGTTCGGAGTGGCCCAATCACACTTCACACACTCTGAACTAGAATGTTCTATCATGCATTGGCAAGTTCCTATGTGTATTACACGCACTTCATTTTGCTTTTTGGGATAGTCTTAGGTAGCCCAGGCTAGCCTTCAACTCACAGTGTGCTAGGGGTGACCTTGAAGTGCTGAATCTCCTGCTCCCTCCTAATGCTGGGGTCACAGGCATGTGCCACCCACGTCCAATTTTATCCAGTGCTGACTTAGAAGATGGCCTGGTGTGTGCCTGACCAGTGCTCTACCCACTGAGCTGTACCCCAGCCCTCTGTACCCCAGGCTGACATACACTTTCTGGTTGAACCCCGACCCTAAGTCACTCTTTGTCTTTCCTTTGCCACCTTTATTTTGCATGCAGGGAAACAGGTTCAGAGAGGTAAGTCAACTTTCTGGAGGCTGCCTTGCTCCACAAGGGGAGGGAGGGTGGGCTGGAGAGTGGGACAGAAACACACACACACACACACACACACACACACACACACACACACACTCTTTCCATAACTAACATGGCCATAGGAACTTCCATAGGAACCAAAGCGTCTCGCCGCATGCAGATACCCACGTGGGTGTGGAAACCTGCCACCTGGACCAGGACGTTAAGAAGCCGCTCTGTGGTTGATCCCGATGATAGGCTGCCTGGTGCACCCAGGCCCCTGGATGAGCCAGGGGAGGCCTCCTAATCACAGCCTGCTCCTTGCTTCCTGAGTTTGGATAGAAACTCCCATCACGGAAGGAGAAGCCCTGCCACTGGGGGATACCTCTCTGGAATTTCTGGCTGGTCACACCAGCTGCATGTTGTTGATGTGAACTTTAGCTCGCCTGGGAGCAGAGCCAGCAGAACACATTTAGGGGCAGCCCTCTGTACACCCTCATTTACGTGGGACTGATGGGCTGAAACCAGTCTGCCTGCCAGCAGCTAAGGTCAGGGTGAAGGGTGTGGACTCTGGAGGCAGGCGCCGGGGTGTGAGTGCTGGCCACTATAAATGGGCACAGGCTTGGCAAGCTCTAAGAATAGTAATAGACATTTATGAAATGATTTGTCCGTGCTAAGACCTTGTGTGCAAGCCCTTTCTCTCTTTGAAATCACTCCGTGGAGTGTCTGAGCCATCTCATGGATACATGAGGACTGAGAGTCAAGGAGTCAGTACAGGGAGTAGCTGGACCTGACCCCAGGCTGCGGCCCACGATTTCCAGAGCAGAGATGCTTCCTTCTCCTTTGCCAAAATGAACCTGGCACATAGGAATTGGATGGAGTTTTAGTGGTCTCATGTGGTGGAGAAAGGGGCTTGGAATTAACTCTGCAGGTGACAGCAATGCCAGGAGGCTGCCATCTTGTCTTTGGGCCTGGTCCCTCAGCACTCATGTTAGAATTATTCTTTGTGGTGCAGGCGCCATATGCATGGTGGCATCTGGACAGGATTCCTGGCTTCTAACCATGAGATCCAGGGAAATTATGACTCCCGTCCCTCAGTTTGTGACAACCTGGTCTGTCCCAGGCTTCGTCAAGCATCCTCTCCTCTGTATTGAGAAGCAGCCTTTTAGGAAGTGCAGAAACGGGTTTATAATTCACAGATTTAGTGAACATTAATTTTGAAAATCCATCTACAGGCTTTAAAAATCCAAACTCTTTGGTCGGTGAGATGGTTCAGCAGGTAAAAGTTCCTGCCAGGGTGGACTCCCAAGATGTTACCTTCTGACCTCTATGTGCTATGGCACAGGAGCATGTACATAAACACACAAGCGCGTGTGTACACACATACACACACAAACACTAAACATAGTTAAAACTGAGACCAAAACTCATAGCCTTTGTGATGGTGTGTATATGCTTGGCCCAGGGGGTGGCACTATTAGAATGTGTGGCACTGTTGGAGTGGGTGTGGCCTTGTTGGAGTGGGTGTGGCCTTGGAGGAGGTGTGTCACTGTGGGTGTGGGCTTTAAGACCCTCATCCTAGCTTCCTGGAAGTCAGTCTTCCACTAGCAGCCTTCAGATGAAGATGTAGAACTCTCAGCTCCTCCTGCACCATGCCTGCCTGGATGCTGCCATGCTCCCGCCTTGATGACAATGGACTGAACCTCTGAACCTGTGAGCCAGTCCCAACTAAATGTTGTCCATATAAGAGGTGCCTTGAAGCAGGGCAGTGGTGGCGCACACCTTTAATCCCAGCACTTGGGCAGAGGCAGGCGGATTTCTGAGTTTGAAGCCAGCCTGGTCTACAGAGTGAGTTCCAGGACAGCCAGGGCTACACAGAAAAACCCTGTCTCAAAAAAAAAAATTAAAAAAGAGTTGCCTTGGTCATGGTGTCTGTTCACAGCAGTAAACCCTAACTAAGATAGCCTTCTCTCTCTTCTACAGGGCTGCCTCTTGACAGATGGATATGAATCCTGGGTCTCCTGGCAGGAGATGCACACTCTTCTGAGAGAACCTCAACTGAGGATGGCTATGAACTTTTAGGTCAGTAAATCGCATCCCTTGGCCATCAGTGGGTCAAGTGCTTGCCTTGTGTGGTGGTCTGAATGAGAATGGCCCCCATAGACTCATATATTTGAAGGCTTGTTCTCCAGTTGGTGGAACTTTTTGGGAAGGATCAAGAGGCATGGCCTTGTTGGAGGAGGTATGTCACTGGGTGTGACCTTTGAGATTTCAAAAGCCCCTGACATTCCCAGTTATCCTGCTCCGCCATCTTGTGCTTGTGGGTCAGATGTACGTTTTCAGTTACTGCTCCAGCTCCATGCCAGCCCGTCTGCTGCCGTGATGGCCACAGACAAGAGACTTCAGTTCTCTTACACAGTGAGGAAACTCAATCGGGAACAACCCTGAGTTCAGCTGACTTACGCTATCACTGTGACACCCTGCCTCTAGAGAAATGGCGGCTGATGTGAAGTCCAAGAAGGAATGAAATCACAGAGAGCGAATGGAGGAGCTTTACACACCCTGCCAACTGTATGGAGCTCTTTGGGCCCAAGGTTACAGACAGGAGGAGACTGGCTTTCACATGCCAAGACCATCAGCGATCCCAGTGCAGTCTAATGAAGTGAGCGTAGTATCAAATAAAAAGGGAAGCACCTGTCCAAAGCCTTGGAGGTACCAAGGGAGGACTGTAGCAGGCCAGTGGGAGTCCATCTGCCCTTCCCCTCCCATCCTCTTCCCCTGCCCCTCCCCAGTTCCCTCCCTCCCACTCACCTGCCCCTCCCCTCCCCCACCCCATCCTCCCATTCCCTCCTTCCCCCTCCCCTCCCCATCTACTTCTCCTGCCCCTCCCCTCCCCCACCGATATCCTCCCCCCTCCCCCACCCCTCCCCATCTACTGCCCCTGCCCCTCCCCTCCCTCCCTCCTCCTCCTCCCCCCTTCCCCACCTCCTCCCCTGTCCCTCCCCCATTCCCTCCCCTGCATTTTGTTTCCCCTTGAGGCAGGATCTCTCTGTGTAGCCAGACTGAGCTCATACTCATTGCAATCCCCCTGCCTGCCCCTTCTGGATGCCAGGACTGCGTGTCCCACCCACCACTCCAATCGCAAACCGTTAAACCAAGCAGTGATCCCAGCAGAGCAGTGGATATGGAAGGCAGGCCGGGAAAGGCTCCTGCCTGGCAGATTGAGACAGAACCCCTTCTTCTAGGATAGCCATTCACCACCTGTGGGTCGCAACCCTTTAGGAAACCTCCATCTCCAAAGATACTTAGATTACGATTGATAACAGTGGCAAAATTACAGCTATGGAGTAGCCATGAAATAATCTTATGGTTCTTAGTCATCACAGCACAAGGAACTGTGTGAAAAGGTCGCAGCATGAGGAAGGTCGGGAACCCCTGCCCTAGGACAGTAAAGTTGATGTTACCTACCAGCCTTTGGCTGTTCTGGCCTCACATAAAGGACACAAATTGGCACGGAGAACAGCCCTTGCCTCTCATGCACCCTCTTCAGCCCACAAGACAGCACAACCACCTCCCTCCCCTGCTAAAGCCTCAGAGACTGCGCAGGGCCACCCTGTGGGAGCTGCGCCTCAGTGTGTGCATTGACAAGGGGAACCTTACTGTTTTCCGGCCATACTGATCCGAGATGTTTCCCCAGAGCGTGGAACTGGACATCATGCCGATGAAGACCACCTGTGGGCAGACACACGATTTCTGTGAGTAGCACAGACCGAAGGGACCAGCGACCCGCCTCTGACGTCACCCCCCAGAGCACCACAGAGCAGATAAACCTGCTGCTGAGCAGACATCCCTTTATTTTGGGGACAGGGCCTGTTTGTGTAGGCTGGCTTCAAACTCTAAATCCTCCTGCCTCAGCCTCCTGAGAACTAGGATTATAGGTGGGGACCACCACAGCCTCCTGTAGACAGGTCCCCAACAATCTCATCGGTGAGGGGTGTGCTGCTTTTATGCCTGTATCTCAGCCGAGGATGCTGAGGCTCAGTAAAGGAAAGTCATGTGACCGGGCACCCACTATTGTTGGTGACAGGATTGTGACAGACATGATGGCAGGACCTGGGGCTCTACAGCTTTCTTAGAATAACAGGGATGGTAGTTTCAGCACCCAGGAGGGTGTTTGTTTGTTTGTTTGTTTGTTTTTAAAAACAGGGCTTCTCTTTATAGCTCTGGCTGTCTTGGAACTCACCAGGCTGGCCTCAGACTCACAGAGATCCACCTGCCTCTGCCCTCTGAGTGCTGGGAGTAAAGGTGGGTTTGTGCTTTCGTTTTTTGTTACGGGCTTGGACTGGTCTTGAACTTGGAATTTGCTGGTCACAGTTTTTGTGTGTGCAGCACTGTGCATAGCTTCTCTGTCATAATCCTCCTCCTCTTCCCCCTCCCCCCCCCCTCTTCCCCCCCCCCCCCTCCTCTTCCCCCTCCCCCCTCCTCTTCCCCCTCCCCGCCCCCCTTCTCCTCCTCCCCCTCCTCCCCTTCCTCCTCCTCCCCTTCCTCTCTTCCCCTCCTTCTTTCTGCTCTTCCCCATCCTTCCTCCTTTTTCCTCTGCCACGTTTCCTCTTCCTCCTCCCTTCTCTTCCTCCTCCTTTCTGTGTCAGACATCTTACTGACCTCTCTCACCCTTGGCTTCCTTCCCCACAAACAGAGGAATCACAGAAGGGCAGAATGGTCCCCGCAGGACAGAGAGGGTCAAGGAAACCCCTCTGCACTGGGCCTGGCTCATCAAGGGTCTTCAAAGTCTTGGTTATAAGCCATCCACCTCACTTGAGAGACCGGTAGGAAAAGGCAGAGGTGTGGTACTCCCCAGGGAGAGCGGCAGGGGAGGGGAAGAGTCTCCCATTTCCTCAGCCCCAGTCATTTTTCACCCAGGCTGCTGGGCCTGACTCCGGCTGAGCTGTAACCCCCTTGCTCAAATCAGCCACACTCTTAGATGAAGCTCCCGAACAGTCAGCTGAAACTGCATAATGACCAAACTCACGGGTTCTCTGGGATCCACCACTATATAACAACTATTCTTGGCTGCAGCTGAGCTGTGTGGCCTGGAGCAAGTAGCTCAACCCCTCTGAGCGTCATTTCCCACCATGAGTAGCCATTCCAGCACAGACAGTTAGGGGGGTTAAAGGGCACAATCATACACAGCTGTGCCGTAGTAGTTGTTGCCAGCTTGACAGGTCTAGAATCACCACGGAGACTAGCCTGTGGGCGTGACTAGGAAGGGTTTGTACACTGGGCTCATGGAAGTGGGAAGAGCATCCTAACACAGGTGGCACTGAATAAAGAGGAGAGAGGTTAGGGTACCCACAATCATCTCTCTCTGCTTCAGGTGGCAATGCCATGTGACCAGCTGCCTGGTTCTCCTCTGCTGTGTCTCGTTCACCAAGACGGGCTGGACTGCATCTCTCCAGACCATCAGCCGCATCAACCCTGTCTCCCTTAAGTGGCTTCTTGTCGGGGTTACAGCCATAGCAATGAGACAAGTAGCTAAGATGTGTGTGCACTGTATCCAACATGGCTCCCACCCTTGGCCCATGAAGTGCTCAGGGGGCGTTAGCTGTTGTGATCATGGTTGCTGCCCTGTTAGGGGCCTCATTTCCAGCCTTCACATCACCCTCCTGAGGGGAGGATGGCATCTCCTGCCTGCAGCTGGGAAAGGTGAGGCTTGTACGGCGTACATGACACATGCTGGGGGTTCCAGACTTTCTGATGTCGCCAAGGAGCTAAAGCACTGGGTGGGTAGAGCTGGCTGCTAAACTGCTGGGGTACAGCACAGAGGAACGGGGCCTAAGGGAAGTGGACATCAGCGTTTCCATCTAGGGTGACTGTGCTGGCAGGTTTTAAGTCAACTTGACACAAGCTACAGTCATTTTAAGAGAGGGACTCTGCATTGGGAAAATGTCCCTACCAGACTGTGGGCAAGCCTGTGGTTTGTCCTTCCTTCCCTTCCCTTTTCTTTGTTTCTTTCAAGATTTGTTTATTATATTTATGTGTGCATTGTAACTGTCTATGGACACACTAGAAGAGGGCATCGGATCCCATTACAGATGGTTGTGAGCCACCATATGGTTGCTGGGATTTGAACTCAGGACCTCTGGAAAAGCAGTCAGTGCTCTTAACCGCTGAGCCATCTCTCCAGCCCTCTTTCTTTCTTTCAAGTATTTATTTTGGTGTTTCAAGACAGGGTGTCTCTTTATGTAGCCCTGGCTGTCCTGGAGCTAGGTCTATAGACCAGGCTGGCCTTGGACGCAGAAATCCCCTGCCTCTGCCTCCCGAGTGCTGGGATTAAAGGCGTGCGCTACCACCGCCTGGTTTTGTGGTACATTTTCTTGACTGAGGATTAATGTGGGAGGTGCTGGCTCACCTTGAGTGACCACTGCCAGGTGACCTTGGTGCTATAGGAGGTGGACCGAGCAAACCGTGAGGAACAAGACGAGAGAAGCTGCACCCCTCCATGGCCTCTGCCTCAGCTCCTGCCTCCAGGTTCCTGCTCGGAGCTCCTGCCCTGACTTCCCTCCGTGACTGTAAGTTTAAGTAAGCCCTGTCCTCCCCAGGTCGCTGTAGGTTATGGTGGTCATCAGACCAATAGATAACCAACTGGGACAGCTTGGCTCTTTTCTGCTGAGCCCTAGCGGCAGGAGATGGGCATCATCCCACAGGACACCAGGGGAATCTGCGAGCTGCCAGGCCACCTACCGAGGTCAGCAGTGCCACCTGCCAGCTGGTGAGTCGCCACTCACAGTGCAGCTGAGGTGCCAGGATGCTCAGAATCATCATCTCTGTGGCGTCCGCCATCTGCGGGAGGAAGGGATCCTGTGAGACTGCTGCACACCCCGCCCTGACCTCACAGTGCAGCCAGCACTGCTGCTTCCTGCTGGCACCTGGCCAGACGTCCTCCTGGGAAAGCCTCTGGGGCCGAACCAGTGAGCACTCACACAGGGACCCACGAGACAGCTGCTGGTGTGCTGGGTATGTTTCCCTGCCTTGTGTGTTTGCTTTCAGACTTTGTATTTACATTTTGTATCTGTTTCTCTTATGTGTATGGGTGTTTTGCCCTCGTGTACGTCTGTGGAACATGTGCCTGCGAAGGTCAGAGCATGTTGGATCCCCCCGGGATTGGAGTTACAGGCAGTTGTGAGGCACATGTGGATGCTGGGAATTGTGGGATTTGAACCTGGACCCCTGGATGAGCAACCAGTACTGTTAACCACTGGGCCATCCCTCTGTTCAGTTTTTAAAGATTACGTCTACTTATTTGTGTGTGTGAGTGTGTGTACATGCACGCACGTGTGCACCCTCTCATTGGCCCCTTTCTGTCTGTTCACTTGTTTTGTGAGACACGGTCTCATTTTGTATCCCAGACTGGCTCAAACTGCAATCTTCTTATTTCCAGCTCCCAAACACTGGGATTACAGACATGTACCACCATGAACAGCATTATCTGCTCTTTTTAAAAAAAAATACAGGTCCTTGGGTCAGTGAGATAGCTCAGTGGGTAAAGCACCATGAATTTGACCTCCGGGATCCATATGTCAGAAGGAACAAACCATCTCCTGTCCCTGCAAGTTGTCCTCTGACCACCACATACATGTTCACCATGGTGAACACACACATACACACACACACACACATACACACACACACACACCATACACACACATATGTGAACACATTCACACACAGGTACACACACACAACATGCACACACACTCTCACACACATACACTCACACACAACACACACACATTCACATACATACTTGTCCACACATACACACACTCACACGTGCACACACACACGCATGCACACACATTCACACATATGCACGCATACATACAACATGCACACACACTCACACACATACATGCACAGACACTCACACATACACATACATGCACACACGCACACACATACAAAATGTAGATGTACTCCCCCAGATGAAGTGAGAGAGATCACATGTCTAAAAGCTGGGCACACGTTTTCCCAGATGCGGGACTGCGTGGTCCTTTGTCTTTGGATGACTGGTCTCGTGTTTGTGGAGAATTGTCTGCATATTTAATGATACTTCACGAACACGATGCTTGAATATGTTAGCACATATTAAGGAGCCGCAGTTACTAAATACATGGATACTACTTTATGACTAGACAGACTCCTGAAAAGTTAAAATCAGCTCCACACACAGGCCGTGGAGCATGGGGCCCAGTAAAGGCCGGCTTCGACTTAGTGAGGATAATGGTGGTGAATCCGTTTTGAAAAACACGTGCCTCGTCCCGTCTCGCATCCCACTCAGCAAAGCAGCTGTGGCTGCATTACAGGTCCATGTGCTTTGGGTCGTGGCTAAGGGGTCCTTAGCAAGGGGTGGGAACACCTTGAACCAGGGCTCATTCTTTATTTTATTTTACTTTTTGCTGGGGGTGGAGCCCAGGGCCTTGCACACAGCTAGACAAACACGCAGAATTATACACCGGGCCGGATGGCAAATGTTTTCTGCATCTGTTTCCCTGGGTGGGTGAGGGGATGTGCACCTGAAGCCATTACCTCACAGGAGCCATGAGTCCCCAGGAAGATCCACTTCCATAGCCAGATGCTCCCTGGGGGTATGGGCCAGCTATGTCCACCTTCCTCCCAGAGTGCATCTGGGCCATCAGCACACATTGGCTTTGCTGGTTGGCATTCAGGCAGAAGTTATAAGTAAACCCATATAACTTGTTACCCATGTGGCTGTGGGACCCATCTAAGCAGCAGGGGGTCCTTGGTGCCCAGCCGTGTGGCTGTGGGACCCAGATATTTATTTACCCAAGCCAAGCCGGTGAGAACGGACAGCTTCCACTGAAATCTTCCAAACCCAATGGCTTCCACTGCATCTTCCACCATGAACGTATCTGAGGAGGAAAGGAGGGATCAGCACATCTCGTATTTGTCATAGTGTGGCAACCGGGGGGGGGGTCCCCAGACAGGCTAATTAACTGCAGCATGCAGTTCAGTATCACCCTCATCACCATCACCACCATCATCTTCATCAGCATCAGCCTCGCTGTTGCCTTTCTCAGCCAGGTGTTCACTGATGCAACTGTCATGGATTGTGATGTCACCGGACCTCCTGAAATTCCATCCTCCACTTCTGTGTCACCCTTTGGTACTCTGAGCCTTCCCAACCGCCCCCTCTCAAGAACTTTGTACGACCAGCACCGAGGCCGGCAACTGGGGCGCCAGGCCAATGCCTGTGCCGCCAGGCATTCTCACCATCGGTGGGATTGGCAAACTCCTTGGGGACAGCTGCTCCATCATCCAGTTCAACCGCTTCTAGGCCCTCTCGGACCCCCTCGATCTGGACGTCATGCTCCCCGGAAGCCGCATCGTCCTCTGACCGAGCGCTCTCCCCCGTGCGTCGGAATTTCACCACCCTGGAGACAGAAGCAGATGTGACCGGGATGACCAGGGCACCCTCCCGATGGCCTTGCTGCAGGGCTTTCCCACCCGAGGCAGGTAACGGGCTTTTCTCACCGTCCGGAGCTCTGGGCAGGTAGACCTGGCATCTACGTTGAGTTTGGTTGGTGGGGGGGTGGGGTAGTGGAGTTCCGATCAGTTGACAGTTAGACAGTTGGGCTCTGCACAGAACTGGCAGCCCATGTTCTCCTGTGCCTCTGTTCTAGGCCTGGGTTCTGTGGTGACACAGGGTCACGCATTGCCTTACGGTTCCCAGAATGCATTGGTGGGCCTGTTTCCTAGCTGTGGGGACGTCAGAGTGTATTTACACAGACAGACAGTGTGAGGGAGATCACCTAGCCACGAGGGTCCACTGCCGCGTGTGTCCAAGACGTCACCGCGAGGTGTGTCTTGGTGCAGTGTGGGGCCTCTTGTTTGGGTCTTTAACCTCTGTCTGTGACAACGGGTAAGGACTGGGTCACACTCAGGGCTTCTGCAAGGAAGTTGATCTGTCTGGCCTTGATCTAAAGGGACCCAGAACTTTAAACTGGGAGAATTCACACTAAAACCCCCATTCCTGGGTCTCTCAACCGAGGTGGGGACATAACTGTGTCCTGACCTCACTTTCTTTTTCTCTAAAATGACCTCCAGCCTGAGAGCTTTCATCGCTCCTGGGCTTCTCCTCACTCCTCACCTTGCCCATTCGTCTGACTGTGAAGGCATTTAAGTTTGAGATTCCACAGAACTCCACGCTGTGCCACTCCCTCCTCAAACTATGTGCCCCCCCTGTCTCCCCTTCGCTCTTCCCTCCTTTCCTCCCTCCCTTCCTCCACTTTTAATAAAGACAGGGTCTCACTATGTAGCCCAGGCTGGACTTGAACTTCAGATCCCACCCCCACCTCAGCCTCTACATGCGTCACAGCTGTGCCTCACCACCCCTGGTCCAGCCTAAGCTCTCTCTTGTCTCTCTGGGGTTGAGAGGTGGCTTCTCTGAGAAGCTGTTTCTTCATCTGAAGCTCAGAACGGGGTGAGCTGTCTCCTTACAGCCTCTTCCCGCCCAAACACAAGGCCTCTTCTGTCAGCCTAGGTCAGAGGTCACAGCACCAACAGTCAAGTGAGCTCTACCTCCCAGCTCCGGGGGAGAGAGCTGTGCAGGGAGAGACTCTGTGCTCATGCCTATGACTGAAAAATCACAAACAGCAGAGGGGCCAACTGAAGAGCAAATGAACCCAAGGTTTAAAGAAGCAGAGGAGGTGGGCAAGCTCAGTACAAACCGATGATGATGATGATGATTTATTGCTATTGATACAGTCTCATGTAGCCCAGGCTGGCCCCGACTTCGTCATATAGCTGAGGATAACTCTGAACTTCAGATTTCCCAGCCTCTACTCCCTGAGCTCTGGGTTGTTCTGCATGTGGCACCGTGCTCTGTCGATGCTGAGACTCAAACCTGGGGCTCCCACATGCTAGCCAAGTGCTCTCCCACCTGACCGTCTTGTGGTGTTCAAAGTCTTGAACTCTCAACTCTCGGGATGCACTGTGCTCAGGCATGGAATGGAAGTTTCCCTGCTTGGGAAGCTACAAGAATACACGCATGCTGGATTGCAGGGCACAGCCAGAATCTGCATCCTTAACTACGCTGTGCTTGGAAGGGTGCCCAGGGCAGGGTGGGGTGGTTGAGTCGGAAGCCTGCTGCTAACAGGTCTATCTCCAGCATTTGATGGGATAGTGCCGGACCAGCGTGCTTTGTGCAACCTGGCTGGCATTTTCTGTCTGCTCAGTTTGCACGGCCGATCCGTGAGGTTGCTGTTATCACCATTTTACAGATAGGAACAGTGAGGCCCTGATGTCGTGGGACCTACCCATGGACACACAGCTCCAGAGGTCCAGAACGAGGGTTCTGTCCCGGATCTGTCTGGCCCAAAGTCTCCAGTGTGAGGCACACCAGAAGCCTGGCTCCCCACCCCCCACCCCAGGTCTGCCGTAGCTCTGTGGACTCCAAACCTTTGTGGAAAATTCTTTGTGTAGAACTATTTCAAGCACATAAAATGTACAGAAATTCCCTTTCTCCTTTCCACTCAATACTTGCTGAGGGCCGAGCTGCGAGCTGCCGCCAGCCCTGGGGGTCATTCAGTTAGTGCTTCAGACCCTTCCTTGGTTGGTCCATTTCAGACCCTAAATGCCTCAATTTAACCCCTGAAACACCCTGAGAAGGGGGCCTGTCGCTGCCCCCCAACCCCCGAGGCTGCTTACATCCTAACATGCAGGCTGTAATGACTGCGTCGACTTTTCCAGAACAACCAGAGTTTCGGTTTTTTTCCTCCTCCCCACTCTGTTTTTGGTGAGGTAAGATGCCCACAACATGGCCCTGGCCACCCCCAACCGATTTAAATGTCCCGTTCAGCTGCACATAGAGAGTGCTTGCACCTGGTGCTCCCATCTCTGGACCTGGTTCATCTTTACATCTCAGACTGTGTCCCCTAGAGCTCCATTTCCCCATTGCTTCTGCACCCAGCAGATGTCATTCTCTGTCTCTGTAAATCTGAGTGCCCCAGAGAGGAAGTGAACCAGTACGATGTTGCTTCTGCTCTTTGTCTGTCCTTGGAATCGAATCTAGGGCCTTGTGCATAAGAGGCAAATACTGGATCGCTGAGATATGCCTATCACTGTTTTTACTTTTGAAATTGTCAGTTTCACTAAGACACCCAGGCTAGCCTCAAACTCACTCGGTAGCCAAGGCTAGCCTTGAGTTTGTGATCCTCCTGCCTCAGCTTCCTGAATGGCTAAGGTTACTGGCCTGAGTCACCCCCAAGCCCAGCTCCCCACTCCTTTGTAAAGACTGAATAATATTCCATTGTATGGACATACCGCAGTGTGTCCATTCACCTGCTGACAGAGACTTAGTGTGCTCCCATCCTTTGTTCATTGTGAAGAAAGCTGTGACAAACATGGCCTTTCAGGTTTCTGAGTCCTTGATTTTACCTCTTTGGGGCTAAAAACTAATAAATGTTTAAGATCTGGAGGAACTGCCAGAGCGACTCGCACACCACCAAATATTCCCATAGGTTCCTGCTTCTGTGGGCGCCTGCCAATCATTGCTCTTTCCCATTTGAACGGGGACAGCTGACCAGTGCCCTGTAGCAGCCAGCCCGCTGGGACTTCCATTTGCGTTTTTAAGTATAGCTTTTAAATTTAAAATTGCATCTGTGTGTGCGCTCACACTGGCGTGCACATGCCACATCACACGCTTGGAGGTCAGAGGACAAATTCCAACAGTCCTTTCTCTCCTTGAACCACATAGGACTCAGGCATCAAACTCAGGTTGTCAGGGCTGTGGCAGGAGCCCTTCCCACTGAGCTGCCTCGATGGGCCTTCATTTGCAAGCATTGAGCTTTCCAGGGCGCCTCGGATGCCAACTTTGGAGCAATGTCTATACACATGCTTTAAATGATCTGTTCAGGTTCTCTCATGTTGCCTGTGCTGGCCTCAAACTCGCCATCCTCCTGCCTCGGACCCTGGTATACTGGTGTCTGAGTCCCGTGTCAGCATGTTTCCTGATGGTCTTCCTCATTCTGGGCAGCAGACTCTTAACAGCTATCAGACTTTCAAACATTTTCTTGAGTCCATGACTCGCTTTTCCATCTGAGTGTGATCTTTATACACAAGGAAGGTTCATTGTTGACGTGACCTGACATCTGGGTTTGCTTTTATTGCTTGTGTCTTTGTCAAGTCTAGAACAGTCACCACTGAACCCAAGGCCATGAAATGATCTCTTGTTTTCTTCTGTTTATGTGTGCAAGCCTCATGCCTGCATAGCTTTGTAGCAATTATTTTTTTAAAAATCAGTTTTACAAACTAATTTTGATAATCAGGACCCTTGAGGCACCTGTGGGTTTTGTGTTCTGGCGTCCTCCGAGTCTCTGTGTGAATTCTAACATGGATTTTCTCATTTCTGGAAAGGATTCAAAGTGATTTCTGGGGCCAGTGATTTACTGAGAAAGTGTCCTTCAGAGAACCCTCAGTGCAAACTGGGGACCAGAAGATGGAAAGAGAATTAGTAGAACGACTCCATCAGGTCCTTAGGGAGGCCACAGCATGGACCGTCCCCACCCAGAGGTGTGAGGACCCACACACGGGCCAGTCTTTGGCTATAGCACCTCAGGCTGAAAGGCCATGACTTCCAGGCTAAATGGTAGCCTTTGGCCATGGGTGGCCCTTTATGGGAGGGACTCTCTAAATGGCCAACACTGGAAACAGCTGGGCAGATGCTAGCCCAGGAGAGGGATCTGTGTCCCCTATAAATAAGGTGATTCTGAAGTGCTACGCAGATGTGAAGAATTATCAGTAGCACTCCTCAGTCAGCACCAAGTCACACAGCTAGTGATAAATAAATCAAAGCTTGCTGAAAGCCAGGAGCTGTGTGAGGCCCCGCTGGCATGTGCGTGCTCATGCACTGTGTGTGCATGTGTATGTGTGTGTGCACATGTATGTGTGCACTGTGTGTGCATGCATGTGTGTATGTTTTCATGCATGTGTGTGTCATGGGTATATGTTCATGTGTGTGCACGCATGCTTGTGCATGCATATAGAAATGAGAGGTCCATATCAGATGCCTTTCTGTATTGTTTTTCACATATTGCTTTTAATGTCTTTTTGAGATCTTAATTTACTTTTCTGGTGACGATTTCTCCAGTGAATCTGGAGTTCATGGCTGATCGGTGCTCCTATATAGGAAATGGGGGCTGGAGCTCAAACTTGGGTCCCCAGTTTACACAGCAAGCACTTTACAGATTGAGCCATTCCCATCCCCCACCCCCAGCCTCTGATAACCTTAATTTTTAGAAAAGTCAACCTCTGTTTCCTTGACAAGCAACCTATGAGTTAGGTTCCAGTTCACCCATGTGAATACGGAGCTCCGAGGGAAGAGGGACTTGCCCTGGGCCACACAGGTTAAGGAAGCTGAGTTTCCAGCCTGGCTTTCTTTGCCATCACAACACTTGATTGGAGTCACTTGACCCATGGCCAGTGTCACCGGAGCATCTACAGGTGGTAAGGCCTGAGCTAGCTGGTTTGAGTGGGCAGGCCACCCAGACACAGAGAACCATACGCTCTCAAGCCAGAATCCAAGCACATAGCTCAGCCCTGGGTGACCTCTCCAATCTGTCACCATGGTACAGGGGTGGCCAGAAACCTCAAGCTGTTTACAACATAAATGCCTAGGCTCAAAGGTCTCCCCTGGGAACTGAGAGTTTTCATTTTTAAGTTCTTGGGAGCATCTTGGAATCAGAGAAGCGTTTCTGCCATTTCTGGGACCCTTTACCACAAAGCAGGGCTTCCAGAGATGCAGAGCCAAAGAACCTCCAGGTCCCCTATGGCCAAGCAGGTTCTCTCCCTCTACCCAGGAGGCCAAGGACACAAGCCCCTGACCAGTGTCCCACCAGTCTGGAACTGGACTGTCCCATGCAACTAGGCAGCAGATGTCCATCATAAGAGGGGATAATCTGCTTTCCACGGGGACACAGCAGAGAGAGTATTTGTGGGAGAACTTGGGGAGAGGTGCTGTGATAGACCACAGAGGTCTTTGAAGCGAGGACCATGCTGAAAACTGGCCTTCGTGCATCCCGTCTCGATGGGAGCATCTCTCAGCACTGTGGACCAAGTGCGCCCATGATGAATGGTCAAGTTCAGGCCACCGGTGGGTAAACACAAACTCTGAAAAGACCTGAGTGTTTAGGAGTCAGAGTGCCCCCTGGACAGCTGCCCTGAGCAGCCTCCAGCCTACCATGTCTGTGAACTACGAAGCCCCTCCAGTTACTAACACAGGCCACAGAGCACACGGAATCTCCCCCGCTGAGATGAAGAAGCCAATCGAAGAGGACTTGAGAATCTGGCACATGTATGCCATGTCCAGAGCTGGGGCTATCCAGAGAGACAGAGGGCAGGTTGCTGGTTGCTAGGAGCCAGGCAGTTGCCAAACAACAGGGGGTGACTTCTAAGCGGGGACCAGGCTTCCGTTTGGGGTGAGAAGGACAAAGCTTTGTAATACCTTGAATGCCGTTGTTTCACACTTTAAAATAGTTGAAACAATAAGTTTTGTGTTGTATTTATTATCCTGACATAAACATAGTCCACCTAAGCTCGCAACTCAGGCTAGAGAATGTCTGTCCATTTATTTGACAAATATTTACCGACTGAACTGGCCCAAAGGGTGCTTCTGGCTCTGTAAGGGTGAAGAAGAAATGGGAGACCTGTCAATCATAGTCACTCTGCCCTAGGAGGGGGCTCACAACACAAAGCCAGATAGCTGGCCTGGTGCAGGAGTGCACCCAACTTCCCAGCTATTTAGGAGAAGCAGAGCAACCTGGACAGAACAGTGAGACCCCATCTCAAAAGCCAAAACCAATTCACCCCCACCCTGTGTCCATCTGTGTATGCGTGCATGTATGTATCCGTGTGCACATGTGTGCATGTATATGTGTGTTATCTGCTATTGTAGTCACAGAAAATGACAATGTAATTTGTTGGAGGCAGGTCCGGTTTAATTTCTGTCACTGTGATAAAACGCCCTGACAAAAAGCAGCTCTGGAGAGAAGAGGGGTGATTTCAGATCACAGTACCAGGCTATGGTCCAGGATTTGGGGAGATCCAGGCGGGAACTCCAGACAGCTAGTGCACACCCTACCCACAGTCAGGAGCAGACAGGGATGGATGCATGCATGCTCCATTGCTCCTCTCTCTCTCTCTCTCTCTCTTTCTCTCTCTCTCTCTCTCTTTGGTTTTTCAAGACAGGGTTTCTCTGTGTAGCTCTGGCTGTCCTGGAACTCACTCTTTAGACCAGGCTGGCCTCGAACTCAGAAATTCGCCTGCCTCCACTCCCAAGTGCTGGGATTAAAGGCGGGCGCCACCACTGCCTGGCTCCATTGCTCCTCTCTTACACAGCTCAGGTCCCCCTGCCTAGGGAATGGTGCCACCCACAGTGGACAGGGTCTTCACACACTAATTAACATGATAGTCCCCCACAAACATGCCAACCCAGTGTAGACAACCTGTCAATAGAACTCTTCCCTAGTGACTCTAGGTTGTGTCAAGTTCACAATTACAGCTGACCTCTGCAGGGAAGAAAACGAACCTTTTAATTAAATTTACGTATGTACTTATTAATCAGTTTATTTTAGAGATAAAGGGACGATCAGCAGACCACCCCCGAATCTGTATTTTGCGGCCTCATAACTCCCTGCACATCCTCTTCTTAAAGACTGTCAGTGGCTCCCTACCTCTGTGAGGAACAACATTGATGGGTAAAACTTTGGGGACTGTAGCCACGTGGAGCCATTCTGCTGACGGTTCCTCATAGGGATCCGTATGTGTGCAAACAGTGGTTGCTATAGCGACTGTGATGGAGACCGACAAAGCTTGTCACAGGTCAGGCCCAGAGTTGTGTGAGTTATCTAAGGGAGACACACTCAGAGCCAGCAGTCACCCCATGTCACACAGCAAGCGGCTGGCCTAGGTTTCAGTTCGGCCATCCTCTGGCATGTCCATTCTCAGACATGTCTCTTTCCGGCCAGCATGCTGCTGGCTGTTTACCTTGTGTTTGTTTAAAATTAGAAGCGTTCTTCAGGAGGGGAGGGATTTACGTAGACATTCCCATGGAAGAATATCCACATAAAAATATGTGTCATGGGTTGCAGAGTTGGCTCAGTGCTTAAGAGCATGTGGACCTGGGTTCAATACCCAGAACTTACACGGAGGCTCACTCCTTCCTTAGGCACCAGGTACTCATGTGGCAAACAGACTAGTCAGAGGTAGAACGACCCAAGTGCGTGTGGGTAGGTGAATACATGAACTGTGGCCCATCCATACAGTGGGATATTACATTCTGTTTGGTTTTGGTTTTTTTTTTTTGTTTTGTTTTGTTTTGGTTTTTCGAGACAGGGTTTCTCTGTGTAGCCCTGGCGGTCCTGCAACTCTCTCTGTAGACCAGGCTGGCCTTGAACTCAGCAATCCACTGCCTCTGCCTCCTGAGTGCTGGGATTAAAGGCGTGCATCCCTGCTCCATACAACTTAGAACAATCTTAAAAGCATCACACTAGGAGAATATGCCAGTCATAGGACACGCACCTCACGGTTCTGTTTTTATGAGAGGACCTGGAACAGGTGGTTATCCTTAGAGCAATGGTTGGCAGGGACAGGAAGGAGGAGGATAGTTTTATCATCTGTTTTACTGTCTGCTCTTTTGTTTTCGAGAACAAGGCTCATTAAGGAGCCCAGGCTGGCTTTCAAATCACCGTGCTTCTGCCTCAGGCTCCTGTCGCCTGGCACTACAGGTGTGTGTCAAGGACCAGTGTTTAATGAGTAAAAAGTATCAGAAGCGGAGAGACACAAAGCTTTGGGGAGGGAAGTGGTGGTGGCTGCGTGTTATCCAGGTTACTTACTGCACTGGGTCTTCCAAAATACCCAAATAGTTTTGTGTACGTTTTTTCTACTGTAGACACGCCTTCCTGTTTTGCACATTTTCTCACAGTAGACATTGCATCCCGTGCCTTCTCATAAGCAGATATGCACTGGCTAATGAGACCTGACCTCGGAGACTCAGACACTTCACTGTGGTCCTGAACCAGGTTTCCTGCCTCCTTTAGGTGCTTGCAGAACCTAGGTTGAGCTGCACTGTGGTGGTCTGTCTCCTGCCTAGGGGTAGCTGGGTCATGGGTTCACGCCCCAGCACCCTGTAAAAAGTGAATATCAGGTCTTGGCCTCACTCCACAGAACCAACAGTTGCAGTTTAACAAGAAGGGTTGCCCAGAGGAAAGGAACGGCAGCTCCTGAGTGGAGAAAACCATTCTGTTTTCCTTTTAGACACGAGTCTATAAGGAATGAGTTTTTGGCATTTCTAACTGGGATGTCAGATTGCTTCTGTTCCGTGTTCTTCCCGAGCGTCAGGTTAGCTTTGTGCTGTTGCATGCTGGTGGCAAAGCTTTGCGTATTCGTGGGTGACTTTGTCCAGGAAATGCGAGCAGTGGGCTGATGGGACCAATATAGGGGTGCGCAGGCTCCAGTGGGTGGGAATGACCCCGCCCTGCAGGCTCTGTTCACAGTTCCTCCCTTTGAGAAGGGATTTGCTCATTGTCTTCGGACAGATATGAAAAAGAGGCCTTAGACGTTAAGTTAGACACAACCAGCCAGGTTATATTTCAGATCTGTTGGGCTCAAAAAAAAAAGTATTTATCAACTGTGTGAGCCAAGGTTTCCTGGGGGGTGGGGGGTGGGTGAAAGAAAAATCAAAGAGAAGCCATATATGCTGAGTTACAGAGCCTCAAGACAGACTGGCTTCTGCTGCTCCGATTTCTTGGCATTTAAATACCATATATATAAAATAATTTACCAAAATAGCCAGGGACTTTTGGTTTTTTTTTTGTCTATGTTTGCTACTTAAGGAAGGGAAGGGCTTGAGGAGACAGCTATCCAGTGTGATCTGCCTTATGGGGAACCTTAGGTGTGGGTCTGAGACTCCGGGGGTGCTTGATTAGGGGGTTCATCTCTTCAGCTGAGCCTCTGGCCCTCATTCCTCAACTAGAGACAAATAATGAAGCTCAGATTGATCTGTGATCGGGACAGGGCAGCATTTAGGGTCCTGCAGAGAGAGAGGTCCACCTCAGACTGCCTTGGCTTTCCTCTTCTTAACCATGCCATTCAGGAGCTGTGTGACCCTGGTTAGGTCACTGCACCACCCTGAGTCAGGTTCATGGCTTTTTTTTTTTTTTTTGGGTTTTCGAGACAGGGTTAGGTTCATGGCTTTTAAGTGAAGATGGCAGCTGCTGTCTTGAGGGGTTGCCATGGAGACCGAAGGTACCACTGTGGAGACAGTGTCTCGAAAAGACTGGTGATTGAACAAGTGTTGAGCCAGGGCTGGTGGTGTGTTCAACACCCATTACAGAGTGGGAAAAAGTTCACATGGCTCTCACCCCTGTGGTACTGAGGTCACTGGAATCCCTTTTTCCGCAAGGGGACTGTGCGCTCACAGCATTGCAAGACACAGAGGTGGTCTTCGGTGAAGTGCATGCCTGGAATGGGGGTGGGGGTGGGGGGAGGTTACGTTTGAGTTCCCAAACCCACTTTTTAAAAGTCAGGCGTGGAGGTACACACTTGTCACCCTGGCTCTGGGGAGTCAGAGACAGGCAAGTCCCAGGGGCTCAACAGCCACGCTAACCTACTTGGCAAGTTCTCGACTCTGTCTCAAAGAAAAGGCAAAGATACTTGAGGCACTACAGTCATGTCGACTCTGGTCCACACACGCATGTACAAACAGGCATGTTATCATTTAGGTGTGGACAGGTTAGAAGGCCCTTTGAGAGGATTCCTTCTGTTTACAGCAATGGAGATCACGGAGGAGCAGTCGGGTGTGCTCCAAGGACTGATAGCCAGAGTCAGGAGGGCTCAGGACCCAGTGCCAGCTGAGCCTTTACTGTCTGGGGATGAGTCCCCTATGGTGACTTCAGTCTGAGATGCGCCCTCCCCGTACAGCTCCTGTTTGGAGTGGGGTTTGCTCTAGCTGCTTTCCCCCAGAGGCTGAGGAACCTTCAGCATGGGTGCCCATCCCCCTGGCGGGTCCGTGTGGCTCCTTCCTCTCACTGATTGTTTCCTGGACTTTGTGATGCCGACAGCTGAGCTGTCCCCTCATCCCTCCCTCAGCACGGTGGCCTGGTAGCCTCAGAGACTAAATCAAAGATGTATTAAGATGTCATGTCAGGCATTTGATCAGAGCTGTGCAAAGGTACCTGATGCAGGTGACAAGGCTCTCAGATGTCAAAGATGCTGGGATCCAGGAATCCAGTGTAGTCGATGCTGGAAGATGGTGAAGGGGAAGAATGACCAGAGGGAGGCTGTGTGGGTACCAGGTGACTGTGGTCAGACAGGGCTCTGGGGTAGAGGGTGGGAGCTTTCCTTCAAACTGCTGTGTCTACCTCTGCATCCTTCCAGTCTCCTGGGGAGACACCTATAAGACAAGTGACTGGAATTCCAGTCACACACAAACAGCCCCCTCAACTTTGTTCCAGGTGCCCGTGTTGTTTGGCACTGGGGCCCCTGGAATCTGACAGCCATTGCTGAGTAAGGCTAGATGCTGTAATTCAAGCAACAGAAACTTCCAGGTTCCCTGACAAATGGTCTTGCCTGGTCTTCAGGCCTGGCCAGCCTGAGGTCCTCCTTACTTTTATGATTTAATTTATTTTTATTTTATGTGCATTGGTGTTTTGCTGGTATGCATGTCTGTGTGAGGGTGTTGGGTCCCCTGTAACTGGAATTACAAACAATTGTGTGCTCCCATGTGGGTGCTGGGAATTGAACCCCGGTCCTTTGGAAGAGCAGCCTGTGCTCTTAACTGTTGAGCCATCTGTCCACGCCCCTAGAGGGGGCTCTTAGATTGCTGTGGTTGGGAAGGTACCTCTCCTTTCAGTAACTGAGGTTCTAACGTGAGAGAGGAAACCCTTGGTCGATTTGGACCCAGAGAACAGAGAATTACTCGGGGTATAAGGAAGGAGACGGGCTGTAAGCCCGTGTGAGGAGACCCTTATCAGCCACAACCGAGGAGGTGGCGGATGCAGCAGAAGCCACCCTGACAGACCAGGGCCCACATGACTGGATCAAGGGTCATACTTAAATATGTATGCTTTGCCACAGTGGGTCAGAGACAAGCCTGAGTAGCATGGACTCATTCCTAAGAGGCTGATTGACAGGTGAAGTGAGGTTTAGAGGGGCAATGGTGACTGCACCAAGACCTTAGCCACTGTCTATACCAGGACCTCAGACGCGCACTGTACCAGGGCCTTACACATTGTCTGCACCAGGACCTTACACACTGTCTGCACCAGGACCTTAGCCACTGTCTACACCTGGACTTTAGCCACTGTGTGCACCAGGACCTTAGCCACTGTGTGCACCAGGACCTTAGACACACA
>JADRCH010000262.1:500630-514138 GCA_019843965.1 Rhynchomys soricoides
CACACTGTGTGCACCAGGACCTTAGACACTGTCTGCATCAGGACCTTAGGCAGTTCTCATCCCACAAGACCATCCTGGTCTACATAATGAGCTATAGGACAGCTAGGGCTACACAGAGACACCCTGACTCAAAAGACAAAAAAACAATTATTTTACTTTTATTTGTGTGTGTGTGTGTATGTGTGTCTCTGTATGAGTAGAGGCCTTAAGAGAATGTTGGATCTCCTAGAGCTGAAGTTACAGCCTCACAACCTGGGCACTGGGAACTGAGCTTTCCCTCTATGAGGCACTCTTAACTCCTGAGTAAACCCCTTAACCCCTCCAGTCCTAAGATTTTCTTAAAAGACGGGTTGGCCTCAAACTCATGATCCTCCTGCCTCAGCTTTCCAAATGCTGGCCTTACAGGTGTGCACCATCATGCTAGACTCCACCTTGCCTGTTCTTAGCCCATAGGCAAGTGTTTCCCTTCAGAGACCAAGAATACTTGGAGTCACTTAATCACTGGCTCTGCATCTCGATCCAGCCCAGATGCTCAGCTCCACAGCAGGGCGGCTCAAGGACTCCAAGCTCAGTAAGATCCAGAGAATGTCCACAGAAGATGGAAATTCACTGCTGATATTGGACAATACGCCCTTGCAGGTCCCTCCCACTCCTAAATTCTAAGTTTGTTGCTCATGGAACTTTTGGTTTTCTGTGGATTTTACTTGTGGTTTCTTGTCACCCCACGTCACCTGAGGAGCACTGATCTTATATCTGAAAAACAGATGACTAACTTATAATGGTTTTCATTACCTTCCTTACTGTGACACGCCTGAGAAAAACAGCTTAGGGAGGAACGATTTATTCTGGCTCGTGGTTTGAGGGGACACAGTCTGTGATAGCTGGAAAGAGGTATGTCAGCAGGAGCTTGCCCTCCTGAACTGGGCAGAGTAAGAAACAGGTCAGAAGCAGGGTCAAGCTCTAACCTCAAGGCCCACCCCAGGTGACTCAGTTCCTCCAGTCAGGCCTCACCTCCTAAAAGCTCCAAGTCCCTTACAGCACACCAGGACTTAGAGACCATTGGCTCAACATGAGCCTGGCCTTGCGGCATGCGCTCCCCTTGCTGTTCTGGTTTTTCAGGGTTCCCAGGAGAATCTTCCACCAAGCTCTGCTTGTGTATTCTACAGCTTGCCTCGACCAGAACTGGGAAGTTTTCCCCTGCAAACTAGTTCTGAAGCCTGGGAACCCTCCAGTCAGGCTGAGCACAGCAGTGAGTCACTTCTGGGAGCTAGTTTCCTGTGTCAGTGACATTTCTCATGGCTGTGATGAAGTACTCAGAGGAAGCAACTCAGGGGAGAAAGGATTTACTTTGGCTCATGGTCTGAGGGCATACTGCCTATCACTGTGCCAGGGAGAGTTCACATCTGGAGGGATCAGGAAAGACAGAGAAGACCAGAAGCAAGGCCAGGCTATTAATGCCAAGGCCAACTCCACAGTGACCCATGTCCTCCAGCTAAGCCCCGCATCTGGGAGGTGCCACAGATTTCCAAGCCCAAGCTATCATCTGGAGACCAAATGTTCGAATGGATGAACCGGTCAGGACATTTCACATCCAAACCAAATGATCACAGAGCGTGGGCATCCATGAGACCCATACCATGTTCTCTGTACTTCCTCATGAGAGCCCAATCCAGGAAACACTGGGCCCCAAAGCTGGGTCTCCTTCCTGTCCCCACCTCACAGATGCTGAAGCTGAGGCCTGGGAGGCCTACAAAGTCAGTAAGAAGGTTAGCCTTGAACCCAGGGCTGCTTGAACATGATGCCCAGCAAAGGCTCCCAGCTAGGTCATTAGTGGAAAGGCAAAGAGGAGGCAGGACAGGACAGACAGCCCGATCTACAGCTTCCAAGGTGGCTCACAGTGGCAAGTTTTTGTTTATTTACTTGACACAAGCTCCTTACTTGTATAGCCCTGGCTGACCTGGAGCTCACGGAGATCCTCCTGCCTCTGCCTCCCAATTCCTAGGATTAAAGGCGTGTGCCACCACACACGGCTGGAAGATTTTCTTCTTGTGTCTACTCAATGATCATGCAACAAGGACTTTCTCATTGTGAGAGTGAGTTCTTGCCCTGTTGGCTCTCAGAATCTCTTGCTAAAGGCACACTGGGGGTGAGGGACGATGCCGGGCTGCTGAAGAAGCAGGTATGAGGGATTTGGTGGGATGGAAGTCGGCAGTGGGTTTCCAGGCGAGATCTGAAGGTGTTCTGGAGGCCATGACGAGGTAACTTGTGGTCTAAGGGATGTCCTCCTGAAGACATGGACAATGGTGGGAACCAGTTTCAGGTTTGAAGCTGTGCAGCGTGGGGTGAGGGGTAGGTTGTGGCATTTAGCAGGCGGGGACATGGCTCAATACCTAACTGTGAGACTGGGTCTAAAATGTCAATCACATCAAGAAATGCACCTGTTACAGCTCAGGGAGTGTCCCTGTAAGGCCCATGGTAAAGACTCGCCGGCCTCTGAGAGAGAGGTGGTGGGCTGGTAGGAGGAAGTTAGGTCATCCATTGGAGGTAGACCCTTCAAGGGGTTCCAGAGTCCTGGCCACCTTCCTGTCTTCTCCCTCTCTGTGTCCTTGATCCACTGAGGTGAGAGACCTTCTCTGCCACACAGCCCTGTTGCCAGTATGTGTTTGTCACTGTCCAAAGACAGTAGAGGTGGCTGGGCAGTGGTGGCACACACACGCCTTTAATCCCAGCACTTGGGAGGCAGAGGCAGGTGGATTTCTGAGTTCGAGGCTAGCCTGGTCTACAGAGTGAGTTCCAGGACAGCCAGGGCTACACAGAGAAACCCTGTCTCGAAAAAACAAAAGACAAAACAAAACAAAAACACACACACAAAAACAAAAACAAACAAACAAAAAAAACCAAAACCAAGACAGTAGAGACAACCAGCCATGGGCTATCCCAAGGCAATGGAGCCAATTGGCCATGAGCTATCTCAAGGCAATGGAGCCAACTGGCCATGGGCGACATTAAGGTAATGAAGCTAATTGACCATGGGCCATCTCAAGGCAATGGAGCCAACTAGCCATGGGTTAAGACCTCTGCAGCCATAAGCCAACCACCTCTCTTACCTTTAGGTTGTTTTCTTAGGTAATTTTGTGGGAATTACAGAAATCTTTTTAACCTGTCTGGATTAAGAAGTGAAAGAGTGATGGTTGCACGCCTTTAGTCCCAGCACTGGGGAGGCAGAGGCAGGTGGATCTCTGTGAATTCAAGGCCGTCCTGGTCTACAAAGCGAGTTCCAGGGCAGCCAGGGCTACACAGAGAAACTCTGTCTGGAGAAACCAACAACCAACCAACCAACAAATAAAAGCAAAAGAGAAACAGCTAACAATAACACAAGAATGCTCACATAATGCAATTTGAGCCAGGTCCATTCAGCTATAGAGGTTACAACCAGGGGCCAGCATGGCCCCATGCTGCCAAGCTTGCTGACGGAACCAGCCAGCACTGTGAAATAAGCCAGGCACAAAAAGGCCAAGAGACACAGGGTCTCAGCAGCATGTTGAATCTGAGAGTCAACTTGGGAAAAAGAATGTACGTACCACTTGTTACCGGGGGCTGGGAGACGGGAAGGGTTGAGGGAGATCTCTTAGACGGGAAATAAATTCAAGGAAGCTTGAAGGTGATTAAAAATAGATTTTGAGTGTTATCACCACAAGAATATAGAAGGAAAAAAAAGAAAGAAAGCAAACGAAGTAACGTGAAAATGTTGAACTCAGTCTCTGCATGGCAATGTATCTGTTTAATGTATCCGTTTCGAGACAGTGTGTTCTACGTGTCGTAAGTGCCGATGTCAACATCTTTAAAGACGGTTTTTCTGTCAGTAAGTGAATTTCCTCCTCCTAGCCAAAGGAAATGGGGCAAACAGAAGAGCCAGGTGAGGAAAGAAATCTGGGCCCGTGGGATGGTTACGTGGGTAAAAGGAGCTTTTGGCCAAACCTGGTGACCTGAGTTCTATCCCCTCGGCCCCATAGGGTGGAGGGGGAGAACTAACTCTCAACAGTAGTTCTGTGGCCTCCACATACATGGGCACACACATGTGCGTGTATGTACACCACGTATAAAATAAATAATTTTTAATAAAATTTAATAAAATTATTTATTTTAATAAATTACTTATTAAATAATCAAACTATTAAGTAATTAAATCATTTAATAGACAATTTATTAAATTAATTTATTTAAATTAAACTATTTATTAAATAGTTATTTTAATAAATAATATTTTTAAAAAGCAATACATGAGAGCAATAAGTAAATAAGGGAATCTGTGTGTGGGTTCCCTCCCCGCGTGGCTGGGGTCTCGGCAGTTCTGTGTTTATCCCAAGTGGCGGGAAAAATAGTTCAGCCAGTGGATGGATCTTTTCTTTTTTTCTCACCATAAAGCTTTCTTGAAATCCTTTGGCCTGCATACACTGTTCTGTGGTGGAGCCCAGTCATCCAGTGTGGGGTGGAATCTACAACCCTGCCTCCACACCTGGAAAGCTTGTTGGTTCCCCTCCCTGTGAACCTTTCTCTAGAAAGACACTGGCCCAGGAGTGAGGGCTGGGTGTGGCTCAAGAAGCAGCACAGGCCTAGGAAGGTCAAACCCCTGGGTTCAATTCCAGCATCAAAATAAATGAGTCCATATATTGGAAGGTAAGGGCTGGCAAGATGGCTCAGTGGGTAAGGAGGTTTGTGGCACAAGCCTGCAGATGCAGGTTCAATCCCTGGAGCCCCTAGGGAGGTAAAGGAGAGAACTGATTCCACTGGAGTCCTCTGGTCTCCACATGTGTGTGCTGTGGCGTGCGTACCTAACACACTTACATTCTGTCCACACGATAATGAAACTTTTTAAGTGATAAATACTACAAATCAAGAAAGGCTAGCTTGACATCCTTGGAGGATGGACGGAAACTGCTTATTTTCTTCATTCATGGCAAAATATATGTAATAAATTTTATCATCTTGCTGCTTGTAATAGCACACACCTGTAAACCCTGAGCCCATGATATAGGAGTAGGGGGTTAGGAGCCAGGCCAGCCTTGGCTACAAGGCTAGCTTGGACGGTAGGAGACTCTGCATCTAAAACCGCAAAGGGAGCAATTCCCATTTTAGCCATTTCCGGTGCAGAGTTCTGCGGCGCAGTCAGCTGCTGCCAGCCCCCAGCTCCCCTGATCTTTTAAAATCCCAAAGTCTGCATCCATTAAACGCTGCTTCCTGTCCCTGTTTCCCACCACCTCCCTGGCAAACACCATTCTACTCTGTGTCTCCAAAACCATGCCTAGCCTGGGCTTGTCATCCAAGCAGCTTCACAAAGCTTGTGACCCATGAAGGCTGGCGCCTATTTCCCCGCCCTCGGGTCATGCCGCAACCTGGACCGGAAATGCTTTTCCTTTTGAAGGCTGAATAGTACTCCAGTTACATGGATATACCGCGCTCACCCGATGCGTTGATGGATATGGGCTGTGTCCATGGTTTGGCCACTCTGGGTGACATCATGATGCACTTGGGTATGCAAACGCCTCCTCGAGAGACCGTGTATCCATTTCTTTGAGGTACACGGTCATCTCAGTGTCTACGGGAAGTGGTTCCAGAACCTTCCATGGAAACCATAGCCTGTGGTTACTCAATATGAAATGGTATGGGGTTTGCACATGACCTCAGACATCCTCCTATGTGCCCTAGTACATCCGTAAATTACTTACAGTCCCTGTCCCTGGGTCAGCATCACAGGGTGTGTTGCTGAGACAACAGAACCAGCCTGCGGGCGCTGAGAGGAGAGGCAATGCTCTTCTCTGTCTTGACCCCACAGTTGGTTGGGACTGTAGATACAGGACCCGGGCGTGTGGAACTGCTAGAGAGGGTAGATCTTTATTCTTGAGGTTCTGAGGCCCCACCACACCGGTTCACGGTAGCCAAGCCACTTCCGGTTCTAAGAGGCAAGGGGCAGAATTGTGACCTGTCCAGGGTCTCACTGCCTGTGCCTTCTGGTTTGGAATTTGTCTGTTCAGGTCTTATGGTCGCCAACCAGTGTACGTGAGAGGGGGCTGCAGTTGTTCTAGGGAGTGTGCACAGAGGCCACAGGAAGCTTTTGAGCAGGTGACAGCATGATCCGACATCTAACAGTCTGGGGATGGAGCATAGCCATTCCCAACCTCCAAGTCCTCTGTGGGGCCCCGACGCATATGCGCATGCGCACATCCTCACCCATAGACACGCGCACATCCTCACACATAGACTCGCACGCATAGAAACTTTTTTGAAAATTAAATCTAAAACAAAAGCCCTTCGGCTGCTGTGATGAGAACAGGCTGTCAGGAGGCAAGGGCATGAGTGAGAGACCAGCAAGGAGATGGATCCTGCTGAGAACAGATGGGACGCGCCTGTGGGATCTGGTGACTGTACAGAGACTGGGCTGGAGCGCGGCGGACACTGAGGCATGCAAGCAGCGAGATTTTCTGAAGATTAAAAGCATGCGAGAGAGAGGAGTCGAAGCTGACCTCAACAGTTTGGCCCACGTGTGAGGGAGGTGTGGCCCTCATGGAACCACTGAAAGAGGAGGGACCCCGAGTTCAAGTTCATGGGCCGGAGCAGGGCTTGGTGGCTAAGGTCACTTGCTGATCTTGGGTCCCTCCCCAGCATTGTGTTATCGACAGAGTCACAGCCTTTGGGTCCTCCATTTCTTGGGACTCCAAAGTCCTTTGCTGACCTCTGCTCAACACACATGGAACACCAAAACTCATGCAGTTACACACACACACACACACACACACGCTCGCACGCATTTAAAAAATATATATATTTTTAAGATAAAGAGTTCAAGTTAGTTCGGATACACACTGTCTCATCACTGCAGGCAGGCATCCCTGCAAAGGAGGTGATGGTAGCTGCTGCTTGCTTTATTTCCTGAACAAAATGAGGTTCACCGACCAAACCAGAACAGAAGGGGACAAGAAATGCTAGAAGCATTTGTCAGAGCCCCACTGCCCAATGTCTTTCCTTGCTCCTAGAGCAGGTCAGCCATGCAGGGGCAAGCAGGCTCCCAGCATCACAGATGAGCATCTAGTCTTGCAAAGATGAAGATGGTGGTACATGTCAGAAGCAGGATTTGAACCTAGCACTGCCTGACTTGGATTCTCCCATTTTATCTTGGTTAGTGAGGGCAGAAGGAGTGAGGCAAAGGGCTCATCAACAAAAGGGCATGGACAACAAATGGGCTGCTTCAAATTCCTGCCCTGACTTCCTTTGGGGATAGACAGAATGGGGTCCCCCAACCCCCTTTCTCCTCTGCAATGAAGGGTGTCTTATTACAGCTGCAGAAATGTAGGTAGAACAATATCATACCACGTAAATTATTTCACATGTAAATTACATAATTTATATTAAGCACACGTGGCCAGAGACTACCATACCGTGACTGTAAGACTGCATCTTTTTTCATGGCATGGACCATTTCATCTTAACCATCCATCCAATCCTTTGTACCAAGGATAGTATCAAAGTTAAATTATTAAACGCCCAGGCCTGATGGTACACAGTTTTCATCCCAGCACTCTGGAGGCAGAGGCAGGCAGATCTCTCTGAGCTTTGGGATAACCTGATCTACATAGTGAGTTCCAGGACAAGACGGAGCCATCTGAGGGCTGGGGATCGGTGGCAGAGCCCCTGCTTGACATGCATGAGACCCTGGGCTCCATCATCCCTGAAAAGAAAAATCACTAACCTGGAAAAGAGGAATCTCACAAGCCTGCCTTGCACAATAAGAGCAACACACCAACTTGCAGCTGCTCCAAACCCTACATGCGTGTCACCTGCAGACAGCAGGTGAACAATAGGAGCCATCCATGGTCTCAACTGGGCCATCCCAGAGCTGTGAAACAGGGCCCCCGGTTCAGGTTCACCAGAGGACTGCTTTCTTAGCAAGCTCACCCTGCTCCCCTCCCTGGCCTTGCAATCTGCTTACAGGCTTATGGTCTATTCGCATCCAACCTCCCGCAGGACCACGTCTGTTCCAGAGTCCACTCCTGCCAGCGCACTGGATATTTTTTAAGCCACATTGCTCTCAGGAAATCTGTTGCCTGCAATCTGCATATAATATATGCAGGGTATGGTCTGAGAAACATCTAAGTCGTGATGTGCAACCCACTCAGATTCACAAGGCTGTCTATTTTCTTTTAGCTTCCTCGTTTTTTATAAATTGGAGGTCAGGGCATTTACAGCTAATTCTGACTTCAGTCAAAGGTAGCTGGGGGGGCTTTCTTTTTAAAAGGATTTTTGGTTTGGATTTCGTTTATACTGATGTGTGCCTGTATGCCGCCTGTGTGCAGGTCCCCTCAGAGGACAGAAGGGGGTGTCAGCTGTCCTGGAACTGGTGTTAATGGTGTTTGTGAGCTGCCCAACATGGGTTCTGGGGACCAAACTGGGTCCCCTGGAAGAGCAGCAAGTGTTCTTGACAGTCGAACTGTCTCTCCAACCCCTGGGGCTTTCAAGTAGCAATTTATGAGAGTTCAGCAACAGTCATCTACATAGTTACCTTTTATGAATGTTTCAGGTGTAATGACAATAGGAAATAGGTACTGTCTATCCCTTTGTACTGCACTCACAATACATCTTTAGCTGCCTTGATAAACACATGAACCAAGTATTATAGACAGCCATTTTTTTAGGAATTGAGCCCGAGTACCCAAGTGTGCTGACCACGTACTGGGTTGCTGTCCACCTGACACCTTCTGTCCCTGTCTCTTCATAGCTAGGGAAACTGAGTCTTAGAAAGGTTAATTGACTTGAGGTCAAGATTTGAGCCCGCCGGGCAGTGGTGGCGCATGCCTTTAATCCCAGCACTTGGGAGGCAGAGACAGGCGGATTTCTGAGTTCGAGGCCAGCCTGGTCTACAGAGTGAGTTCCAGGACAGCCAGGGCTACACAGAGAAACCCTGTCTCCAAAAAAAAAAAGATTTGAGCCCAAGTCTGCCTGGCTCAGAGGCAGTATTCTCTGACAGTAAGTCACTTAACCTCTCCAATAGATAGTATATGCTCTTCTATCTAGAAAACACTGAGAGAATTGGGGGGGGGGGGGAGTCCAGACAAGGTTTCTCTTTGTGTACCCATGGCTATCCTGGAACATGCTCTGTAGAGCTGGCTTTGAATTCACAGAGATTTGCCTGCCTCTGCCTCTCGAGTGTTGGAACTAACGATGTGCACCCCCACCCCCAGATGATGATGATGATGATGATGATGATGATGATGATGATGATGAATGTTTTTGAGACAGAATACAGAATGTGGCTTGGGCTGGCCTAGAACCTATACTTATCCAGACTCAGTTCCCCCAAGTGCTGAGATTACAGGACAGGCCTGCATCTCCACCTAGCTTCAATTAATTACATATATAAGTTTCCCTAGTCTTACTATTTCTGTATTTTTAGTACTACGAATGGGACCCAAGGCCCTGTCATGGTAGGCAAGTGCTCATTCAGAGTATGAATGAGCCATCCCCGGTTCCCCATTTTCAGTCTTTTTTTAGTTATGGAAAAAATTAGTATGTAATGTCATGCCTATATTCTAGAAAGCTAAAGGCACATATGTCCTTTGCCAAGTTCACATGGTCTGATGGTGTGTGAAAAATTCTTTCCACTAAGAGCTGGCATTCCAATACGTGTTCTTATTCTGAGCATCTTATTCTGAGCAACATTGTTTCAATTTGCCGGTTGTGATTTTATTCCTGGTAATCTTTGGCTCTGTGAACACGGCGTTTAAGCTCAACAAGAATGGCATAATTCCCTTGAGGGGTCTCTGTTCTGACATTTATATTTTTGCTTTGGGGTATTGGAAGTGGGTACCCTTTAGCGTTGTGAAATAAAAGCTGTCATTAATCGGGGTATTTATGGATCTGTTAACAGAAGCTTAAAAGTACAATTTTAATGACTGAAGACTGTGTAATGAAACATAATTTTACCCAAATTGAGAAGTAAATATGACAACCCCCACAAACACTCAGAGCCTCAGAGAGCCAGACCAGCACACTAAAAGTCACTTGGGAGAATTCCTTGGTAGCTTGAGCATTGGGGAGTGGAGGGAGCATACTGTTTTTAAAGTCACACATGCTAACAAGACCCAGTCCTTCCCAACAGACCCGAGTGGAATTGACTTCCATCTGCCAGTTAAAAATTAAAACGGGAACCCTGGAAATATTCTTCATACTGACCCCGTTCAGACTCTTGGAATTTGCTTTAACAAAACACCATTGCTCTGGCAGGAATGCTATCTGTAAATCCCCCTGAAGGCCTGTCTTCTCCACTGCCTCTCTGTGGTCCCCACAAGGTTCTCAGAGTGAACTGGGTATCCCCGGAAAAATTTCCGACCTCAAAGGAATGCATTCACGGTGTGTCCAAGCCAAAGCTTACTCCAGCTAGCTCCCCCCCACCCCCCTCCAACCTTTCATTCAGAAGACAAGAGTCTCCAGCCAGGATTCACAGTCTTCTCATTCACATGTCACAAACAGCCCCTGGAAAGCATCCGTGCTGTTTGCAACCTCACAACATTCCTTTCTGAAAGACCTTGTAGGGGGAAAAATCAGGAATTGCACAGTATGGGAGAAAGAACGGAAAGGGACAGCTATCAGCCCTCATCAATTCAGCCCACATTTCCAAACAGCATCCAACGCGTTCTCACAGCATAGACCTCAGACCCCCTTCGAGGTTGAGAGCGATTTCCAAGGGAAAACACAGAAACTAAGGATTCCCACAAGGTCCTGACAGATCTTGGGGGTGAGGGGGAGAAATGAATCAGAAACAGAAGCTGGGCTAGGAAAATGGCTTGTCTCCTCCAGGCCTAATTCTTCCGTCTGTAACAGCATTTTCCAATTCAAGAGGCTGTGCGGGGATGCACCCCCGCAGGCATTGCTCTTCTAAAGGGCGCCCTGCCGGCCTCCCTTCGCCCCCGCGGTACTCACGGCAACTGCCTGAGCTGGAACAGGCCCTCCTCCATGTCCGCGCTGCGCCAGGGCGAGCCTGGGCATGACCCTTACATGGTGGAGCAGGGCCGGCGCTCCGGCTTTCAGCACCGGGATGCTGGACAGCTCCGCCGCTTCCTCGCTGGGCAGCTGCTGGGGGAGGGAGCCCTGCCCGGGAGACAAAGCCAGCCGCTGCCGCCGGGAGACCGACAGGAGTGGGCGGAGGACGAGGGGAGGGCTGCGCGGTGGAGGGGGCGGGGCGAGCCCTGCTGCTCCCAGGAGCCCACGGTCCTCTGATTGGGGTGTCTGCAGGGCACCCCGACCGTCCAGGAAGAAGCCTCCCTCGCTGAATATTTGTAGGGGTTTATTAATGTCGGTATGATGTTCCGGAAGCTTAAGCTCTAGAACGGAATATGGATTTTTGGAAATGTACTCCATGGATGACACTGCTGCGTGCTGAGCACCTACTGGGTGCCGGGCACAGTAGCACACTGAGGGGCAGAAGAGTTTGAAATGATTGTTGTTTTTGTTCTGCTTTGGTTTGGTTTTTTTGGTTTTTCGAGACAGGGCTTCTCTGTAGCCCTGGCTGTCCTGGAACTCACTCTATAGACCAGGCTGGCCTCGAACTCGAAACGATTGTTATCACAGAGCTGAGGACCCGATGAAACAGACCTAGAAAAGAGTCCTGTGGGTACTGAAAGCCAGAAGGCAGAGGGGTAACTCTGTTACTCAGCCAGCATTGTGATCTTTGCGGCCTGAATGGCGAATCAGAGGTGAACAGCAAAGTCCCTGCCTTGAGGCCCTTCTCTTCAAGTTCAGGCTTTCCACCTTCCCATTTCCTCCTGCTTTACAACTTGAGCTTCTTGCATCCCAAGTGCCCAGAGGCATGTGCCTGGCGCATAAAGCATGTTTAGCGAATATCCATCATGGCTGGGTGTGGTGGTACAAGGAAGGGTGAAGCAGGAGGATCATGAGTTCAAAGCCAGCCTGGGTTACCGGAAAGCTCAGACAGTGGAGCACATATCAAACCACGTCTCAAAAGTTCAACAAGCCAGTCATGGTGGTGCACAACTTGGATCCCAGCACTTGGAGGCAGAGGCAGAGGCAGAGGCAGAGAATCTCTGTGGGTTCCAGGCCAGCCAGGGTTACAGAGTGAGATGCCACTGAAAGAGAGAGAGAGAGAGAATCTGGCTGTTTGACAGTTCGTATGTGTATGTACCACACGCACATGCATATGCTTACAGAGGCCAGAAGAGAGCGCTAGATCCCCTAGGGCTGAGGATACAGGTGGTTATGAGCAACCATACGGATGCTAGGAACCAAACTCAGGTCCTCTGGAAAAGTAACCATTATTTGCCTGAAATGATTGTTGTCCCAGAGGCTTACTGCCTGTCTGCTTCTAGCCTCTGTTCAATCATTTCTAGGCCTAGAAAGTTTTCAGCCTCTGAGATGTCCTTCTGAATAAGCTCTAGCTTTTTCTGAACTCTGGCTAGGTGGTTCAACTCAGCTCTTCTGGCTCAAAACTCCCCTCCAAGCTGACTGATTCAATCTGGCTTCTCTTGGTTTCACCTAAAACACTCTGCTTGGCTTCATACTAACTTTGGAAGAGATTTTATTTCTAGTTTTCTGGTTTCTTCTCATTCTCTGGCTTATGCTGTCTTCACCTGTGTCTAGCTTTTTCTCTTTCTGCAACCTGTCTCTGTAAAACTGCCCCAGTAAAAATGCCTCCTCTCGTTTTTTTTCTGATCTGCTCCCCCATAAGCAGCCTCTCTCTTCCATCTGATCTCCTGAGAGTTGGGCGTATCCTATTCTGTCAAATCTTTCTCTGATTCATCACTTTGTCTGCCACTCAAATAGACATCACTTCAAACATGGCTGCTCCCTTTTACAAACGAACTCTACCTTTATTGTTTGGGCTTAAAGGTGTGTGCTAAGGGCGTGTTTGTATTCCAGCCAGAGGGGTTAAAGGTGTGTGCTGAGCCACACCACAACTAGAGAAAGGTTTTGCTGATAAACAACACAAGCTCAGGGTTCACAGCTTCATTGAATATCCTGCAACAGTCCCCTCCCCACAACGGTTTCTTTATTTTATTTTATTTTTTTTAATATTAACAACATGGGAAAGGAGTTGGTATGTAGTACAGGAACACCAATCTGAGAGCCCCAGACAGTCAGACAGCACACACTCAAGAACCATGAGCCAGTCCTGTGGTCCTCACCCTTGATAGACTGAGGCAGGAGGTTAGCCATGAGTTTAAGGCCAGCTAGGTCTACAGAGTGAGACCTTCCTCAAAAACATAAAAGCTAGGGGACTAGAGAGCTGGCTCCATGGTTAAGAGCACTGGCTGCTCTTCCAGAGGATCTGAGTTCGGTTCCCCACACCCACTTTAGGTGGCTCGCAACTTCATGTCACTCCAGTTCCAAGAGATCTGATGTTCCTCTCCAGGCATCTGCACACAGATGCCTGTGTGCAGGCACACACATACAATGAAACATAGTTAGATTAAATGGAAACAACAAAAACTAAAAACATTCAG
>JADRCH010000262.1:514148-532300 GCA_019843965.1 Rhynchomys soricoides
AAACATAGTTAGATTAAATGGAAACAACAAAAACTAAAAACATTCAGTCTAGAGCAGGGTGTCCCAAACACCCAGGGTGTTCTTTGCTGCCCTTGATTCCAAGATTCTTCACAAACATTCCTGTGGGACAGGTCCTGCTCCATCCTCATGTGTCAGATGAGGAAACAGGTCTCAGAACAGAACCTAACTCATGCAGAGTCACTCAGCCAGGTAGGGGTGGATCTGAAGCTAAAGCTTCATCTGTTTCTGGGGACTGCACCCTCATGTTCCAGGCTTTCTTTGAGATTCTCAAGCAAAATCATCCTTTGTGGGGTTAGTGTAAGATCCCCAGTTACTGACACACAGGACAACTAAAATAAATTGAAGACAGAACATAAGTACAGTGTGGTAATCTGCTTGCCCTGCTGTGGCAAAATGCTCAGATGAACAAACACTTAAAAGGTAGAAAGGCTTTTTGTCTCAGATGTTCAGAGATGTCAGTCCCCGCTCATCCAGTCTGTGATGAGATGACAACATTGTTGCAGAAGTCAGTGACAAAGAAAAGCAGCTGGCTCAGAAGCAGAGAGGAGGCAGGGAGGTAGGGGCTGAAGTCCATGTGAACTGTCAAAAGCAAAATACCAGGGGAGGGGGATGACACCACACCAGGACCCCAGTTCAGTTCCCAGCACTCACGTCAAGTGGTTCACAACTGTCTCTAACTAGAGCACCACGGGATCTGACATCTTCTTCGGCCTCCTCAGGCACGTAGGGGTGTGTGTGTGTGTGCGCGCGCGCGCGCGCGCGTGCTGTGTTCACATGTGTGACATTTCACATTTGCATGCAGGGGCATGCAATTCTGTGTGTGCATGGGTGTGGAGGCACAGGGTGACACTCACTGTCTTCCTTGACAGTTCCCTTTAAGGTAACTAACCCTTACCTCACCTCTTTACCAACCCTTACCTGGCCCTTTTATGTGAATCCAGAGCTAGCTGTTACAGCCAGTCTGTCTACTCACTTTGTTTTGGAATTCCTTGTTATGGTGGTCTGAATATGCATGGCCCAGGGAGTGGCACTATGAGGAGGTGCAGCCTTGTTGGAGTGGGTGTGGCCCTGTTGGAGGAGGTGTGGCCTTGTTGGAAGAAGTGTGTCTTTGTAGCTCATCCTAACTGCCTGGAAGCCAGTCTTCTATCAGCCTTCAGATGAAGATGTAGAACTCTCAGCTCTGCCTGCACCATGCCTGCCTGGATGCTGCCATGCTTCCTGCCATGATGATAATGGACTGAGCCTCTGAACCTGTAAGCCAGCCCCAATTAAATGTTGTCCCTTAGAAGAGTTGCCTTGGTCATGGCGTCTGTTCACAGCAATGGAAACTCTAACTCAGACACTTGCATCCACCTCCTGCACACCAGGACTTTAGGGAGGCCTCCCACCCACCTGGTATTTTATGTGGGTTCTGGGGATTGAAACTGTGGCCTTTATGGTTGCACAGCTGTGTTTTACCCACTGATCCATCTCCCTACCCTGTCATGGCTTCCCTTTACATCATACTTGTTAGTGACAGCTTGCCCCACCCATTCTCAGTTGCAAAGTCCACCTCACCTCTGCTTCACACCAGATCCCCTCACCTCTGGAATACACCAGATCCCCTCGCCTCTGTGCTACACCAGATCACTTCACTTCTGTGACACACTAGATCCCATCACCTCTGTGACACACCAGATCCCCTCACCTCTGTGACACACCAGATCCCCTCACCTCTGTGACACACCACACTTGGCAGCGTGATTCCCAGCCATAGCTGAGGGGCTCGGGAGGCACACTCTGTCCTCAGGTGGCTGGGCTGGGGCTGAGGCTCTGCTGGTAGAGGCTTGCCTGGCACACATGAAGTTCTGGATTCCATCCCCAGCACTGAATAATACTGGTTATGGTGGTGCATGCCCATAATCCCAGCAGTCAGGAAGACCAGGAATTTAAGTTGACCTTGAGTTTAAGGCCCTGTCTCAGAAAATCATACACACACACACACACACACACACACACACATACAATGATATCATATATATGACGGGATAGGCAAACACTTGTTAGTAGCATCTTCTCAGTCATGGATTCAAATGCTGTTGAGTTACTTTGTAACCCCATGATAATTATCTTGGCCAACTGGAAACAACCTAGAAGAGTCTCAATAGGAACTGTCTACATCAGCTGGCCCTGTGTGTCTTTATTTTTATGTTTTGGTTGTTTGAGACAGTGTTTCTCTGAGCAGTCCTGGCTCTCCTGGGACTCCTTCTGTAGACCAGGCTGGTTTCAAGCTAAGAGATCCATTGGCCTCTGCCTCCCAAACTTACAGATCTACCTGACTCTGCCTCCTGAGGGCAGAGATTATGCACTACTACCCCTATGGTTCTCAATTAAGTTAACTGATATGGGAGACCAAGCCCACCCTGGGTGTCCCCATTCTGTAAACAGGGGGACCTGGACTATGTAAGAGTAGAAAAATCAGCCTGAGCACCAAGCAAGGAAGCCTGCATGCCTTCTCCTCCTCCTCCTCCTCCTCCTCCTCCTCCTCCTCCTCCTCCTCCTCCTATTCCTCCTCCCCATCATCATCACTATCACCATCATCATCACTATCACCATCATCATCACTATCACCATCATCATCACCATCATCTTTATATTGCTGTTGCTGTTGTTATTATTATTATTATTATTATTATTATTATTATTATTATTATTATTATTATTACTCTGCACTTGGCTGTTTATGTGGTGTGACTCGCTCCCTCAGGTCCCTGCCACTGTGACTTCCCTACAACTATAGAGTATAACCAGGGACTGTGAGCTAAAACAAACTCTTTGTTTCCACAGTTGATTTGCCCAGATACTTTATCCCGGCAGCACTGAAACCAGGACAGATTTCCATTGTGTACTCCCTTGTGTATTCTCAGTGTAACTCAAAGCAAGAACTTGAGCAGATACTTGTGCACCGATGCTTAAAAGCAACACTATTCACACAGAAACTGAGACGTGGGACCTAAGTGGAGCCTAGCTGGGACAGTACTCATCTAGCATTCGTGAAGCCCTGGGTTCTGTTCCCAGGACCGAATAAAAGTGGCCTCGGTGGCACACGCCTGAAATCCTGGTATTCTGGAAGTGGAGGTGAGAGGATCGTAATATCAAGGTCGTCCAACTGTGGCCGTCAACAAAGAGTGAAGTCTGATAGGAACTACACTTCGGATCCACCCTGAAAACATTATGTTAAATGAAAAAAAAAAAAAAAGCCAGACCTAAGGGCCAGAGGCTATTGGATTCACACAACACAGATGGGGAATCCATAAGGACAGAGGATAAAATAGACACCACGGAGAGAAAGGAATGGACACTCCCTGTTGAATAGGTGTGGTTCCTGACTGGGGAAGTTCTATGGAGAATGGCTGTACATTGCCCACAGCACTGAGCTTTGTACTGAAAAACTGGGGCAGCGAGATGATTCAGAAGGCAACGGTGCTTGCTGCCAAACATGATAACCTGGGTTTGAACACACATGGTGGAAGGAGAGAACAAAATCCCTGAAGCTAGCCGGGCAGTGGTGGCGCACGCCTTTAATCCCAGCACTTGGGAGGCAGAGGCAGGCAGATTTCTGAGTTCGAGGCCAGCGTGATCTACAGAGTGAGTTTCAGGACAGCCAGGGCTACACAGAGAAACCCTGTCTTGAAAAAAAAAAATCCCTGAAGCTGTCTTTTGACCTCCACATGCAAGTCATGACTCATGCCTCCCCAAGAAATAAATGTAATAATTTTTAAATTCACTAAAGGTTTAAAGATGTTGCCGTTGCTATGGAAAACATATAGAAGTGTCTAAAAAATAAAAAGAATTAGCATATAAATCTATAATCTCGTTACATATAGATCTGGAAGGACTGAAAACAAGTCCCGAAAGAGACGGTTATGTGCCCGAGTTTATTGCCAAGAAATGGGAACAACCTGAGTGTCCACTGAGAAGCAGACAGGGGAGAGAAACTAGTACTTACAATGGAATATTACTTTCCTATAAAAAAAGACTTTACGCCAAGTGAACTAAGCTAATCACCAAGGAACTCTGAGCGATTCCTCTCCTGAGAGTACTGCCGACGGCCAACCTCAACCTCATAGGATCAGAAATAGAACAGAAGTTACTAGAACGGAAGGTAGGAAGGGGGAGTTACCCAACACACACAGTTCAGTTGAGAAGAGAAATGATATAAAGATCTGTTGCACAGCAAAGTGCCCATAAAAGGCAGGAATCCAAAAATTAACACTTGACTTATTATGTGTATGAGAGAGAGAGATTCATAGCTGATAAATATCTAGCTTGTTTCCACGTTTTGCTATTTTAAAGAGTGACTGTGTAGGACTTCGTATGAACCTAATAGAAACAGATCACTAAGACATGGCATTTTAACTTATTGCATGTGTGTGTCGGTGCACTTGTGTGTGCATGTGTATATATGTGTGCATGTGTGCATGCAAGGGTATGTGTGTAACTGTGTGTATATATGTATGTGTGCATGTGTATATGTATGTAGTATGCACATGTGAATGTGATGCACGCATGTATGTGTATACGTATATGTGCATATATATGTGTGCGTATGTGTAGGGTGCATGTGTGTATCTATGTGTGCACATATGCATGTGTGTGAAGTGTGCATGTGTATATGTGTGTGCATATTTGTATGTATGTGCGGACATGTGTGTGTATGTGTGCATGTATGTTTGTGTGTGTGTGTGTGTTGCTCACCACAGCACACATAGGAAGGTCCTCACAACTTTGGTTCTCCTCTACCGTCTTGTCCTGGGGACTGAACTCAGGATGTGATATTTGGGGACAGGTTCATTTACCTACACAGCCATCTCGCCAGCTCCACATTTTAAAAATCAAACATAGAACCATCTATTTTTAAATTTTCCAGCTTCCACCTTAATAACAGCCTTTCCACACGAACAGATGAACCAAGCTCTTCCTGAAGGCGGAGCCTCTGTGTTTGAGCGAAAGCTCATAGTTTCCTAAGCCGTCCCCGACCACGGAAACCACTCTTAGCAAGGAATCAGGCTGCAGTTGCTAAGAGAAAAGGAACCCGGAAAAGGTCGTCCGTGCACTATTGCAGTCCGGTGTGACTAACTTCCGGTCCATCCACCTGGCTTTCCCCGCCGAAGCAGGGTCACCACCGCGGGTTCCTCCACTTTGCTAGCCTCACGCACTGGGCTCCTCATTTCCCTGCAACGGGCGGGGGACGGCGGCTGGCGGCGGCTGGCGGCGGCGGGGGCAGTGGCCGCGATGCTGAGTTCCCGGGCTCAGGCGGCGAGGACGGCGGCCGACAAGGCCCTCCAGCGCTTCCTGCGCACCGGGGCGGCCGTCAGGTGAGCGGGTGTGGTTGGCGGCCGCGGGGCCTCCAGGCCTGCGCAGACCCGGCCGAGGCGGAGGCCGCGGCCCAGCGTCACCTACTCGTCTCTGCAGTGGCCGCGGCCTGCGAGGCCCCGCAGCCCTTTGCGGTGACGCGGGGGCTCCAGGCCCACAATCTCCCCAGGCCTGCACGCCACCCCCAGTTTGTCCTATGCCCGTCTCCCACCTCTGCCCTGCTGGGAATTCTCACTTCTGCATCCCAAACCGGGCTGGTTCCCAAGCAATCGAAGCCCCTCAGCTGTTAAGCTGCCCAGTCTGTGACAATTCCAGGCTCTTCGTTCCTGCTAGGACCCCACTACCCCCCACCCCACCCCGCCTGCACCCCAGCCCGTTTATCTTCCCAAGGCCTGGGGCCACACCCCCATTGCTCTCCCTGACTGCTGGGACCTGTTGCTTGGGTTGGCTTCCTTGTATACCTGGGCAGGTCTAACAGCGTCTTATCCAGCTTGGAAGACCCCCACACCGTGTTATCCTGTCCAGCGCCCTTATTCTATCAGTTGGGAGAAATTATAAGGCTTGACTAGGCCTTGTGGCCTAACAGCTGACCTGAGAGCCGGGCTGGCTAGCTTAGTCTCACTCCCAGGCTCTCCTACTCTTCATGATAACTTTCTGCAGAAGAAAGTCAATCAGCAGTGTGCCTCAGCTTCTCTCGTTGAGTGTATGCCTGGCAGGTTTGCTGTAACTGGCCTCTTTCTCCCGCTGACGGCCTTTTAAGCCAAGGTCTGTGCACTTTTCGTGGACTCATCCTGGAAGGACAAAAATGATTTGAAATTCGTGATTAGCTGTGACATCAGAGAATGCTGGCCGTTGTCTGATGATTACTGTTGTCACTAGTGACCTTTTCAGGGAGTGTTTATTGAGCTGAGATCAATATTCATGCAGTCAGAGTTAGGGGGATAGATCTCAGTGGTCGAGCACTTGTCTATCCTGCATAGGGCCCTAGGGTCAGTCCCTGGTACTGGGGGAGGGGATCAACTTCATGTAGTCGAAGCATTAGGTAAGAATGTATTACACACATGTGCACATGCAACATATGTGTGGGTACATGTTACACACATGTTACACAGATGTGTGGGTTGCCTTGCTTGGAGAAACAGAACTTTGTATAAAAGTGTGTTTTGAATTACTGCTGCAGTTTTCCTATTTATGGGGAAAAGATTAGTACCCACATTCAAGTCAAGCCCGAAATGAAGAAATCTTTAATTGTATGAACATACAGATGATCTCTCGTTGTATTGTTTAATAGTCTCAAAGAGAAATCCATTTCTAAAACCAGGCCTGGTGCCACAACTCTGTCACTAATTGCTCAGGAGCAGAGGGGACTCTTGACTTCAGAGCCAGCCTGGGCTACAGAGTGAGTTTAAGGCTAGTCTGAATGACTGAGGGAGACCCCGTCTCAAAATAATAATAATAATAATAACAATAATAATAATAATAATAATAATAATAATAATAAATAACTAAATAAATAGGGAGAGCCTGGAGAGATGGTTCAGGGGTTTGATTGCCTAGTGCATAAGCAACAAATGTGAAGACCAGAGTTGAGGTCACCAGAAGCCATGCAAACACCAGGTGGCCTGGCATATTTCCTGCACTGGCAGGAAGAAGCATGGGAGTCTGATTAGCTGTGCCAGGGAGCTCTGGGTTCCCCATCTGATTGAACAAGGTAGAGAGTAGTGATGAGGACTCCCAGTGTTGTCCCCCCAACCCCCATTTTCGAGCTAAGTGCTTAAGTACCCCAAATTCCAAGGCACATTCTTACTTGTGCATATTACCTTAGATTTCAAGCTTACTGGTTGGCAGGTGACTTCGACGAAATGTCACTTCCCCGCAAGTGTCTGTGTGCCCACCTGCTGTGGGGGGACAGAGTTGACAGTCCACTCTTTTTCAGATACAAAGTCATGAAGAACTGGGGAGTGATCGGTGGGATTGCTGCTGCCCTTGCAGCAGGGATCTATGTTATTTGGGGTCCCATTACAGAGAGGAAGAAGCGGAGAAAAGGTAGGGACCAGGCCCTGCATCGCAGTGGTCTTGAATTTGACTTGAGCCTCTTTTGTCTGAGTGGTTGGTCCTCTCTTCTTTAGAGCGAGGTCCGTGGTCTATGAAGTGGAACTTCCCACCCTGTGGTGGGAAGGCTCTGTTTTACATTTGATTTTAAGACATGCTCTGTGCTGGCTCGGTGGCTCATGCCTGTCATTCCAGCACTTGGGATGCTGGAGCATAGGATGCCGAGAATTTGAATCCAGCCTGTGCTTTAGATACCAAGTACCAGGCCAGACAGGGTGACACAGGCAAGACCCCATCCCAAGGAGGGGGGTGAAAAAAGGCAGGCCTTGTTATGTTTCAAGTGGCTCGATTGTTGCTATTAGTGTGTGATTGTTTTCAGCCCTGCAGCTGACTGATTAGATCACAGCAGTGGTTTCTCTGAGAGACTGGAAGGAAGGAGGGAAGGGGAAAGGGGAGCCGAGGGGATGGTTGTGGAGAGGTTCACTGTGTATTTTCACGAGCACTCTCATGTTAAAGAGTTTCTAAACAAGGCTTGGTGGCACACACGTATGCCCGTACTCCAAGATGGAGGCCAGCCTGGGCTCTGTGTACTGAGTTTGCGAGTTTTGGCAAAAGAGGGAAAGAGGGCATCCTGTGAGCCAGTCAGTGCCGCTGTCTCTGCAGGCAGACTGACCAGTGTCTTTCTCGGCCACCATGGGAAGAACAAAAGCATTGTCCCTGGAGGCGGTGCGGTTGCCGCTGTTCTTTAGCTAAAGGAGAGAGAGTCCAGAAGAGTGTAAGGGCAAGGAGGAAGGCATGGCTGCTGCTTTTGTCTGGTTCGTATCTGTGTGGGCACCTGGAAGGCTTTCAGAGAGAGCACAGGACGAGGCCCACACTGTGGCTCAGTCTGCAGCATGTCCAGTGGCCAGGCTCACTCAGGGTGGAATCCCAACTGAGGGCTCCCATGCAGAGATGCCGGGACCTAGAAGAGAGAGAAAAGAAGGTCTCCCCCGGGTGATGACTTGTGTCTTCCTCTCCCGCACTCTCCTAGGGCTTGTCCCTGGTCTTGTCAACTTGGGGAACACTTGCTTCATGAACTCGCTGCTGCAGGGTTTGTCTGCCTGCCCTGCGTTTGTCAAGTGGCTGGAAGAGTTTACCACCCAGTACTCCAGGGACCAGCAGGGGCCACACACACACCAGTGCCTGTCCTTGACACTGCTGAACCTCCTGAAAGGTACTGGGGACTTGAGGGACAAGCATCTTCAGTGTCTAGGTGACAGAAGAAGAAAGGCTTAGGAGCCACTCTGTAGGAAAAGATGTTGTGGGGGAGGGGCGTGCACTGAGAACCTAGGAGAGACAATCAGCTTGGGAACACAGTTGTATTTATTGTGTGTGCCTGCACAGCAGACAGGGGGGCTCAGACAACTTTGGCTCTCTTCTACCGTCTGGTCCTGGGGACTGAACTCGGGATGTGAGGTTTGGGGGCAGGTGCCTTTACCTACAGAACCTTCTCACCAGTCCCACTTTTTAAAAAAAGTTAAAAATGGAACCATCTATTTAAAAAAGCAAAGTTTCATTTTAATAGCAGTTTTTAAAAGAAAAAAGAAATCCACAACCATACAAACACTTCAACTCTAAGTTTTATATGAGGTGAGTGTTTTGGCAAATCAAGGTTCTTGGGTTTTGTTTCTTCTGGCCTGTCAGAAAAGATGAAAAAGCCAATCCCTGGGCCAGGCAGCTGTTAGCGAGGGTGAGCACATGCTGCTGGTGGGGGCGGGGATGGTTTGACCTTTCCTGGTTGTGCTTTAGAAGCACCCAGCGAGCGCATGCAATATGGCCCGTACCGCCAGGCCTGGCGAGCTCACTGCCAAAAGTCTTTCTCGTGGCCACAGTTAGTGTCTGGGAAAAGATGTAGGGATTTATTTTTTTAATTTTTTTTTTTACAGATTTATTAATTTTATATATGAGTACAGTGTGGTTGTCTTCAGACACACCAGAAGAGGGCATCGGATCCCATTCCAGATGGTTGTGAGCCACCATGTGGTTGCTGGGAATTGAACTTAGGACCTCTGGAAGAGCAGCTAGGGCTCTTAACCACAGAGCCATCTCTCCAGCCCTAGCAGGGCGGCTTTTACCACAACTTGGTGCCTTTTTGTTTGGGAGAGCTGCTTTTACAGTAAAAGGAGCAGGGTAGAAAATACGGCAGGCAGGATTTCCTGGGGTGGTCTGAGAGCCTCACTGGTAACGGTGGCTTTCCAGGAAGACATTTGTCATCAAACATGGGCCTCCGCAGACACGCAGCTCCACACATGCGTGTGAGGTGGTCCTCCACACACTCACACCTGCACATGTACATGTGAGGTGGTATTTTTTTCGGCGTTGGCATTTTCCTGATCAGGAGTGACTGCTGCATCTCTTACTCTTCCTATTGGCCATCCGCTTAGGAGAAATGGCCACTCAGGGCTCTGTGTGTCTGAGTTGAGCTGTTGGGGTTTTTGTTGTTAGCATATAGGAGTGCTTTTTATTAGAACTTTTTTCTTTTGTAAATGGATGTGGATATGCACACGCACGCGCGTGTGTGCGTGCCACATGTATGTGTGTGTCATGGAGACTAGAAGAGGGCATTGGCTCCCCTGGAGCTGGCCTTACAGGTGGTCGGGAGCTGCCTGGTGTGGGTGCTGGGGACTGAGCTCGAGTGGAAAGAAAAGCAAGCACTCTCAGCTGCTGAGCGGCCTCTGCGGCCCTGCGTCTGCACAGCCCATCTTAACCCCCTTGCATCTGTGTGGCCGGGGACTTCACTGGCTTTGTAGCTCAGTGGCACCTGAAATCCAGGCTGTAGCAAGCGTCACAGCACGGGGCCATCTGTGAACAGAAATAGGGCTCTTTGGGAAGAATGACAGAGCCGTCCTCTTGGTGGCGGGTGGAGACATTGACATTTGCCCAGGAGAGCGGTTCCTTTCTCAGCTCTGCAGCCTTTGTCCTGGAGGGGGAAGGGCTGGGCCAACATGCTCCCCACAGGCTGCTGAGGTAGCTGCCCTCTCACACACACACACATACACACACACACACACACACACACACATACACACCATCCTGCCCCTCTGGTTCTGGCCATGTCAGACAGCTCAGGTGGAGCTGTAGCAGGAACAGGAGGTGGGCAGTGCTCCCATTCTCTAAAGTCAGAGCCTTTAATGTGAGGATTCTCACATGCTTTGACTGTAGGTCAAGGGGCAGCAAGGGTCTGGCCTGTGTTCTGTGTGGATCACTGAAGCAGAGCCTGAGAGTGCTGACCTTCCTCTACCTCTCCCTTGAGCAGCATTGGCCTCCTGCAGTCTCACTCTGTAGCCCTGGCTGTCCTGGAGTTCATGCTGTCGATCAAGCTGGCCTAAAACTCAAAGAGCTAGCTCCCCTCGCCTCTGCCACCTGAACGTGGGGATTAAAGCCGTGTGCCACCACACCCAGCACAGATGCCACAGATGCATGTTACTGTTTATGTGTGCATCTCTATAGGTACCCTTGGTGGCCATGAGAGGGCACCAGATCCTTAGCTGTGGTTTGAGGTAGTGAGCCACCTGATGCTGGTGCGGGGCTCTGAACGCCAGGCCTCATGATGAGCTCTGCAGATCCCTCCAGCCCTGAGCTGCCTGTCTCACTAGTAACTCACATCCAAGCTGCGTGTGCTTAGCCTGTGGCTGCTTCTGTGCTTCATCCGCAGAGCAGAGTGGTTGGGACAGCACACTGTCCTCAGGGAAAAGTTGATGGCTGTTGGTGTATATAAAACTGTAGATCCTTAGTGGACCCACCTTCACCGTTCTGTTGTTTACATTACTCGTTGTTGTTGTGTGGGAAGGGATCTTGTGCTGTTGCCAGAATTGGGCCCACATTCCTGGGGTCAAGGAAGCTTTCCACCTCGGAATCCTCAGTAGCTGGGACTATGGCCTATGCACTATGCCAGACAAACCTTTTTTGTTAGTTGGGCTTTATTGTCCTTTTGAATATAAAGTAAAGCATTCAGCTACCCCTTCAGCACCTGGTGGTCAGAAGCACACAGTAGGAGCAAAGGCTGAGAAGCCATATGGAGCCCTGGGGAGAGGTGTTGCATGCTGGGCTAAGGGTCGCCCTGGTAGTGAGTGCCTTTCAGCCTTGAGAATTGTAAGTTCAGACCATCCTCCACTGACTTTATAGCATCCCTCTTTATCAGATGGTAATTTGTAGTTTTCTGAAATCTTAGATTCATTCAGCAAATATGACATGCTGATTCTGCAGTGTGTAAGGCTCCAAAGAGCACAAGGGAGCTGCAGTGTCACTGGCACGCTGTCACCTCCACACACTGTCATCTCCGCATGTGCAGCACATTTTTATGCTCTAAGTTGTCTTCCTCTCTTGTACCCAGCTTTGTCCTGCCAAGAAGTCACTGAGGATGAGGTCTTGGACGCCAGCTGCCTGCTGGACGTCTTGAGAATGTACCGATGGCAGATCTCATCCTTTGAGGAGCAGGTGAGCACTCTGACAGCAGGCTGAGCTGGGTGACACCTTCAACATAGGGACAAAGGGTTCGCGTACACGTGTGCAGGGGTGTGTGCACATGCTGCGGGGATCAAGCCCAGGGCCTTGAACATGCTAGGCAAGTCTTTTCCTTGTTAAATCTCCTGGTGTAAGCAGAGCACCAGTGTCTCACTGCTGCCCTGATTAGAGAGGGAACAACACTCCATGTCACTTAGTGGTCGACGTTGGCACTTACTCAGAGCCACTCCGGGGCCCAGGCCAGCAGACCTGAGGCCCTAGGGTGAGCTGCTCCAGCTCCCTGCTCCCACACGTCTATTCCAGCTGACCTCCTAGCGGCTGGTGTGTGCTGTCAGACACTGGACTCTTCACATAGGGCTGGAGCGGGAGGAATTGTTCCTTGTCCTTGCTGATCTGAAGCCCTGTGCCATGTTTCCAACATGAAGTGTGTGATGCATGTCTGTGTGAAGCTTTATCTCACTGGCTGCACTTGTGAGCTAGACTGTGTTTCCATCTCCGTTTGGCCATGACCCTCAGCTGCTGCTCTGACTCGGCTGTCTTTCCTGTGTCTCAGTGGAGAGACTGGCTCCACTGTTACTTTTTCTAAGTCCCAGCCTTCTGTCAAGGATGACTTGAGCCAAGTGACCCTTTGGACCGTTTCCCAGATGGTCATTGCACAGCAGTGGGTGTGCCAGCAGTGGTGCAGCCACAGGGAGGAGGGGAGGAGAGAGCTCTGTGTGTTCTCTTGCTTCTTCTGCTCTTGGCCTTGCCCACTGTCTCGCCATCTAGTGGGTCCAGAGCTAGCTCACACTGACGGGCAATCCACTCTGTCTAAACCAGGAGCTGTAGGAGATACACTGGGCTCAGCATTCCTGAGTGTTACCTGGTTGCACCGCCGTGACAGCCTGTAAGGAGTCAGGGTACCCATGGGAGCCCAGGCTCCGAGCAGAGTGACTTCCCTGTCACCCGCTGTGTTGGTGGCACTGAAGCGCACAGTCAGCTGTGGGTGATCTCTTACTCCAGTAAGCCCATAGAAAACACACAACCAGTTAGTATAAGCTCTACGCCTGGATTGGGCAGATCTATCACTGCACTAATCTATTCCCCAGCTGTGAGATCCCTTGTTTACTGTGGCCTCTCCAGGCCATGTGGCTCTGCTCCATCTTCCTCCCTTCTCTCTCCCTCCTCCCTCTGAGACCTCCAGTCCCACCTTTCCCTTCCGCTGCCCAGTCATCAGCTCTAGCCTTTATTTGACCGGCCAGAATGGGGAGAAGGCTCAGTGAGGTCACCTGAGTAAGTGTCTAGTCCTCATGGTGGTAGTGGGGGGCAGCCCCTCACAAGGAAACAGATTTAACATCAAAATACAAACCACCAGGGCAACCCACAAGCGTGGCCTCCCACCTCTTCCTCACAGCCCAAGGAGCTCACAGATTGGCTTACACAGAGGCTGCCTGAGCCTAAGAAAGAGCCTTCCTGACAGGGCTGAGCTGCGCATGTGCTGCTGGCTAATGGTGGCCTTCCACACCTGCTCCTGGGCAAGCACTTGCAGCCCAACAGGGTCCCCAAGGGAGCTATGGGGCTGTGGAGAGCACAGTCAGCCCACGCTGTGAGATGCACATCTTAGAGGGATGCAGTTTCCACATGACAGTACAGACAACTGGGAAGCACCTCAGTCAGATGCTAGCTCGTGTGCCCAGGGGTTCCACCCCCAGTACTGCAGATTACACTAAATTAAAATTTAAAATTATGAATTTTTTTTTTTTTTTTTTGGTTTGCTGTGACTTCTGCTTGGAAGGTGTCCTGGTTATTGCTGTAACAAACACCATGGCCAAAGGCAAGCTAGGGAGGGAAGGGTTTATTCAGCTCACACTTCCACATTGCAAAATCTTTCACTGAAGGAAGCCAGGACAGGAACTCGAACAGGGCAGGAACCTGGAGGCAGGAGCTGATGCAGAGGCCATGGTGGGTGCTGCTTACTGGTTTACTCCCTATGACTTGCTCAGCCTGCTTTCTTATAGAACCCAGGACCACCAGCCCAGGGCTGGCCCCACCCACAATGGGCTGGCCCCACCCACAATGGGCTGGCCCCGCCCACATCAGTCTCTAATTAAGAAAATGCCCTACAGTTGCATCTTCTGGAGACATTTTCTCAATTGAGGTTTTCTTCTCTCAGCTGCCTCTGGCTTAAGTCAGGTTGACACAAAATGAGCCAGCACAGAAGGGAAGCATTGTTGACATGATTGGCAGCTAAGGAAAAGGGGAGGGGCTGCTGCAGGGACCCAACCCAGAATGGCATAGCTCAAGTCTGCCCTAGGCAGGGGTTGAAGAGGTTTGGAGTTTGGGATGTGTTTAGGAGCTGGAGACTTGGGGGTGGGGGGTGTTGGGGGGCAAGCCTGGGATCCTTGGGAGCGTGTGGAGCCCTCATTCTGCTCTAGAAGGCCTTGTGCACAGGGCAGGTGGGGTTCCTTTTCTCTGGCAGAGCTGATCAGCAGAGGCTGGATGTGGACCTAGCAGAAGTTCACTCAGACGCTCAGAAGCTGGGTTAGCTGTGTGTCCAGTGCTTGCCTGGCATGCACATGGCCTGGCTTTCCTCACCAGCACTGGATAGATAGCCACAAATAAATAAAAACGGACAGATCTGATTACTGTGGCCTGAAGCTAAGCTCAAGTATGGGATCTGCTCTTACCAGTTTAAAAATCACTCTGGCACCCACATGAGATGAGACCCAGGGTGGGATTAAAGGCCTCAAGGCCCAGCCTGAGAGAGGGAAAGAAGGAGCCACAGAGCAGCTGAGCAGGCTGCATCTTTGTGGAGGCGGTCTTTCAAGTTGATCCTTAGAGGCACATCCTGCTCTGGAACCCAGTAGTGACACTTGTGGATACATTCCAATAATTGCAAGCAGAGTCTCAAGCAGGCGTTTGTATGTTCACATGCTTAGAATCCCTCACAGAAGCTGTGGTGGTTTCAATATGCTTGACCCATGGGAAGTGGCACTATTAGGAGGTGCAGCCTCATCTGAGGAGGTGTGACCTTGTTGGAGGAAGTGTGTCATTGTGGGGGTGGGCTCTGAGGTCTCCTAGTGCTCAAGCTCCACCCAGTGCAGAAGGGAGAGTTTCCTGTTGTTGCCTTTGGGTCAAGATGTAGAGCTCTCGGCTCTCCCTGCACCATGTCTGCCTGTGCATGGCCACACTTCCCGCCGTGAAGGTAATGGATGGAACCTCTGAACCTGTAAGCCAGCCCCAACTGAATGTTTTCTTTTATAAGAGTTATCTTGGTCATGGTGTCTCTTCACAGCAATGAAACCCTAAAACAGAAATTGGTATCAGGAGTGGGGTATCCAAGGCAGCTTCAACTTACAGCTTTTTCCAGTGTCTGGTATAATTACCAGCACCAGGCAGATGCATGCTACAACTACTAGATCATCCACAGAAACAGGGTTCCTGACAGACAGACCATAGTGCCGATGTATAACGACATTGCCAGTACTGAAGAAAATCCTACTGCAGGATTGTGATCAACCAGCCCAACAGCACATATGCAGACAGTGGAGTCCTGAAGGGTTACACTGGACAGGATGGGACTCCAGAGAATTTCCTCACCGTGCTGAGAGGCAGTGCAGAAGCTGTGGAGGGTAAAGGGTCTGAGAAGTCCTGAGATGTGGTCCCCAGGATCATGTGCTCTTGTACTAACAGAGCCACTGGAACCCTCGTGCTTCCTAGAGATGATCTTCATGTCAAGGACCTGAACAAGACTATTTACTACATGTGTGAACACAGAATGTACCAGAGGATGGTGTTCTGTGTTGGGTCTGGCTCCATGATGAACCACCTGCCCAATACTGTCAGTGTTTATACAATTGCTGTGGTCAATCCCAAAGAGTCATCTTGTGCCTGCTACTACGACAAGGACAGGAACATAGACCTGGGTGACTGGTACAACATCAACTGGATGGAAGATTCTAACATGGAGGACCTGACCAAAGAGACGCTTCATAAGCAGTACTGCCTGGTCAAGTCCCACACCAGCCACATCATGCAGTGTGGGAACACGTCTGTCTCTGCTGTGAAGGGGATATAGTTTCAGGGTAGGAAGCATAGACCCAGTTCCCCATCTCTCTCCTCCAGTCACACGCCCGGACCTTACCCCCAGTTCAGAGGTGCTCCTGGTCATCCTGAGAAGGAAGCTGCAGAGCACCAGTGACTTGAAGCAACCCCAGAATTTCATCAGGAAGATCCAGTGGCTCTGGATGCCAGGCACATCACTGAAGTCTGCACAAGATCCCCTCCTTGCTGGCAGGATCTGGGGATCCTGCTGAGAGACTTGTGGGAGGGAGCTGTGCTCAGGCACATGACTGCCACCAGGAGGCTGTGACACACTTCCTTCAATCAGACCAAGCCTCTGCACCTTCCATGGGTCAAGCATATTCAAAACACCACAGAAGCCAATAGGCGCAGCACTGTAAACCCCACCAGTGGGTGAAGAGATGAGGACCGCCCCTTCCCATGGCCACGAGCCGGGGCTTCACCTGCCCGACCATTAAGCTGCATCTTCAGCCCAAACAACAACAATTTTCTTTCTAAGATTTTTTTTTTTTTATGTGTTTGGTGTTTTGCCTGATGTCCTGTGTTGGGCCTGGTGTCCACAGGGACCATAAGAGGGCTTTGGATCCTCTGAAGCTGGGGCTACAGCAGTGGTGAGCCACCATGTGGGTTCTAGGAACCAAACCCAGGTCTTCTGCAAGAGCAGCCAGTGCTCTTATCCACCGAGCCATCTCTCCAGCCCCACAAACAAAATTTTTTGACAGTGCAATCCAGCCAGCCCTTACAAGCTGCATTGTGTGTGGATGAACCTTGAGGGCAGCAGGCTCAGGGAAATGCTTGTTCTGCTGTGGGCAGTGCCTCAGAAGCAAAACAGCAGTGACTCTGCTTTCCTTCACATGAGCTGCCAGGTCACCAAGGGCAGAAGGTAGGATGGAGGGCTCAGCAACAGGGTGGCGGTTACTGTCTAGTTGGTCTGGAGTCTCAGTCAGGGATTGATGGTGGAGCTGGTCACACAAAGATCTGAATATTCTCCATGCTACTGCTGCACACATGAGAAGGTTGGGGTGTGTGATTTTGTGCTACGTCCATCTTGCCTGCTTTTTTAAAGCAAGTCCTCGCTGGAGTTGGGAACCTGTCTCCTTCAATTCTTAGGACTCAGAGAAAGCAGAAAGCAGTTTGCCCTGTAAGGGTTGGGTCTGTCTGTTGCACGTGGCCTGGGTTCTCACCCTGGCCTTGCCTTGTGAACCTATCTTCAGGAAGCTTTGTCCTTTGATAGGATGCTCACGAGCTGTTCCATGTCATCACCTCATCCCTGGAAGACGAGCGAGACCGCCAGCCTCGAGTCACCCACTTGTTTGATGTGCATTCCCTGGAGGTAACGTCTAAGTGTCGGTCTGTGAACACTCAATAAGTATAGGACACACGGTCTCTGTCAGTCTGTGCACCCTCAGTAAGGATAGGTTGCACCGTCTCAGTAAGGCCGAGATTAGAGAGTAAAGACCCCGTAACCAGGAGGCTGCAGCTGACAGAACCTGAGCCACACTCCTGCTGCGGTGTGTGCTGGAGGCGGCAGCTCTTTCAGAGGATTCACTGCTGCAGCCTGGGCTGTGTTTGGGGAGAGAGTGGTTTGCTCTTCCTTGTTAGTGGGGGGTTTAGGGGCTACTGGGTTCTCGGAGAGAGTGCCCGTCTCCCCGTGACACTGTAATATTAGGGCAGTGATGGAGTTCACTGGCAGTAGGGGAGGAATTATCCCAGAGAGGAGAGACATGGTTTTGTGGCCACTGTAAAGGAACTCATGCGGACCCCAAGCGGAAGGCTGCTCATCGCTGCTTCAGAATGCCGGGCTGTGGGGAACGTTGGTTCAGTGCTGCTGGCCCAGGAACTTGTAAGGTTCCCTGGTGGTGAGGGTGGTCAAAGGGCTGCCGTCAGGTTCTCAGTCTCTCTTTTCCCTACAGCAGCAGTCAGAAATGGCTCCCAGACAAGTCACCTGCCACACAAGAGGTAGGCATTTTCCATTGATAAAATGTGTGCTTAAAGAAATGAATGAAAACAAAATGTGTGCCTTTTAGATAGGATGGCACTCCGCCTGTCTCCTGCAGGCTGCACCTCACACACCTGCTCAGGGCCTGGTGCACCTGTCTCCTGCCGGCTGCATTTCATGCACCTGCTCAGGGCCTGGTGCACCTGTCTCCTGCCGGCTG